>PNEQ01123414.1:91557-119753 GCA_003012365.1 Medauroidea extradentata
TTTTTTTTTTTTTTTTTTTTTTTTTTTTTTTTTTTTTTTTTTTTTTTTTTTTTTTTTTTTAGTGAACTTTACTACAGTTTTTACACTTTTGCAATTTCGTTTAGAGTAAATCGATAATTATTTTTCAACAAAAACTGTAGGATACATATTTAGCTTCCCAACGGCATATAAGCCGTCAAACTTCAGTAAACGGGACGGTACGTATATGACGTAACGTGAGCAAAGCACGCGCGCCACTACCACAGACTGAACTGACGCCGGGAGGTTGTCGCAGTGGCTAGAGCGCAAGTCTCCCACGAAAGGCGATCCGGGCTCGAATCCCGAATTTTCGATTGTGGAATCGTGCCGGACGATTACGCTGTTCATTTATTTATTGACGCCGGACTGCTGCAACCATTTATCACACCTCGCGCACGTGCAGTCTACTGGAGTATCAACCAGACGTTGAGGTGAGGTGTGCTGAGAAAGTTTTTTGGGCCATTAAGAGGACGTGCTACATAATTCAACGCTGAAAATATTAATCTATAACTGTATGTTTCTTGAAGCCAATTTGCAAAAATTAAACAATAGCAATCCTAGACAATAGTTTTAGCCAACGTTTAAACAAACTTGTTTCCAGTGTTACGAACGTCTGAGGCACAATCTCTGACGCCGGAACCTCGTGCATTTAACTGCGGCGCAAGAGATCACGCGTAACGAATTAGTAATTATGGATAAATATTTACTCATAAAGTTGGCAAACACCATTATCTAGGATTGTCACTGAGTATTTTATCCCTATTGGCTTCGGAAAAAGTGTAGAAATCAATTGATGTTTTCAGCGTTTATTTATCTACCACGCACTCTTAACATCGAGGTCTTCAACGCTGGTGATGGATGATATAAGGTGAGGGTGGAGCAACACCGGAATGAAAGGGTGGAGGAAACGGGAGATCAACGAGAAAACCTATCGATCAGCGGCGTCGTCCAGCACGATTCTTCAATGCGAAAATACGGGGACCAACCCCGCCAGGATTCGATCCCAGATCGCCTTGGTGGAAGGCGAATGGTCTGACCATTCGGCCCCCGCGGCCCCAGCAGTGTTTTGGTTGTTGGTTTTTTCCTATGGGAATTTAAGCGGTGACCTTACTTTTTTATTTACGGAAAGTTCTAAGTAAAGTTCGGTGCGTGCTCCTGTATTTTTGTATTACAATTCCGGTTTGTATTTTCTTACGTGACAGCTGTCTGAAAAAGCGTTTAGCCATTTTGAGGTGGTCGCTATATGGTTTCTAACCATGATATCAAGAAAACAAAAATATAGAAGCATAGTTTTGAAAGTGTTTTCGTTTCATAGATCAAGATATTGAACGTGCGTATAGTAGTATTTCTTAAAAATTCCTTTTTCCGAACATGCTGTAACAATGTTCATGCACCAGCTGCAGGGCTCTTAACAACCGATACGGGTGAAACGAGATGAAAGAACAACCCAATAGCAACGTCTGAGCCTGGATTCGAACTTAGGGCCTCTCACACTGCAGCTTGGCGCCTATCCGACTATTCTGTGGAGGCCGGTCAGATCTTTGAGAGGAGACTGATGGGTCAACATAGTTGCGTGTTTCGCATATTTATCGCCATCAGCTAGTGATGTGACAGTTTATATACAAACCAGTTACGCTGGTGTGACTACTTCACGGTAACTCAATCAGCACTTAACATAATTAATACGCATAGTTATGCACTTGAAAATTAGTTTACGTCTAAAAAAATTGGACTAATAATTATCGCAAATTTTTCTTCTTTAGAGTATCAGTGCATTTTCACGTACCGAGTGTATTTTTAAAATAACATTAATTAGTCGAGATCAGTTAATCATATATATATATATATATATATATATATAGCCTATAGTTCGTAATGACAATTTAAACAACATTATTTTTTAGGATAAGAATCTACTATGGCATGACCCGTAATTCTTAACTACATTAAAATTGATTATTTATGTGTACTTTGTATTTATTCTATATAATGAATTTTGGAAGGAGATTCGGTCGTTGTAACGAAATAATTAATGGCAGTTATTAAGGCTAGTATAACACGAAAATGTAGTCACTATTATAAAATGGAAGCAAAAACACGTATTATGTGCATAAAGTGAGAGGCAAACTTATACGAGGCTATCATCACAGAATTCTAACGCACTGTGCATCTTCCTCCTACTTCATCATCTCCTCTGCGGGGTTAAAACTAAAAATTTGAGTATAAAATGAATTGCTCAGTTGTGGAAAATTACAGTAATAGACAGTAAGACTGCACTTGATAGTAGGAAGGAAATTTACACGGTTGGAACACTAGAAATAAGGAAAAATGTATTGTATAAATGTAAAGAACAAAATGATGAATGGGGAGAAAGAGTAAAACATCATTTTAAGTGTGAGTGACCTTGCTACACCATATATACGATACCATAAAAATTGTATGCCATGTTTCCAAAGGCACGCTTGAGACTGTTTATGCTACGTAGCCTAATTACGTCAACAAAGTGTTGAACACCAGTGCTGAAACCAATAACTGCACGATACCGTTGCATATATTTAAATATTTGAACACCGTTTAAAACATTTTAAAGGACATACTATCGTATCTTATATTTCTGGTAAAAATATTGTGTGTTTATTTACTTATTACAATTACTACTACATAAGCTTACTAATACAAAGACAGCAACCCGGAAACGGGAAAAATTTTAAATCGTATGAACGTAGTTGTAGCTGACATGATCAAAGAAACTATTAAAATGATAGTACACAATCACAATACATACCTAGATAAAACATATATTAAATCAGAAGGAGAACACTTAAATCCATAAACCTTATCAGTTATCACCCAGAGTGTCATAGAGAATACGAATGTCTCGGAATCAGAAAATTTCAATGTAAAGAGTGAAGCCATAAATAGCACTTTCAAATCAGCTGTAAGACCTTGTACGGTTTTGTCATCCAAACAATGGCTTAGTTTTTACATTTCACAGTTTGTATGGTTATAAGCAGCTAATTAATACGTTATATATATTGGTATCTGAATCCTATCACGAAAATTCTATGAACATAAACGCTTTTTTAAGGGCTTGTTCCCGAGTTTTTTTCAGACAGGTGCCAATAACTCAAATATTTTGTAACCAAAAGTTTTGAAAAAATTTTAGTCAATGTGCAATCACACGATGCACAATACTGTGGACACGTTTTTTAAAAATAATGTACCTTTGCCAGCAAAAAAAAATAATTTTCTTTATTTTTGCTTTTTTTCACGACGAAAAATGTGGTACTTTGGGTAAATGAAATCTAAAAAACCGTTCAGTACAATTCTACAAAAAAATTCAGCTACAAATTATAACATATAAGTGTCAACGCTGTGCAGCGAAATTTTGATATGAGTATTAGGTAGCAATAAAAAAATATTTTCGAAATCACTGCAAAACTCCGTAACAAGGCCTTAAGGTGGTCACCTGGTGAAGTGTGTGTTTGTGTGGGATGATAATCTATGAGGCGTTCCAAGTGACCGACGCCCTTTCGGCACATGTAGTGTGACATTGCATGCGCGCGCAGTGTTCCTGCCGTAACGTTTTACTGTGTGACTTTAAACGGTGGCCCTATAAATTTATTGAGCACGTAACTGTAGCACAATTCAATGTACTTGTACTTAGACCTCGGTTCAGAAAGAATCCGGAATCTGGTACATAGGCGAAGTTTGAGGGCTATAAAATTACGCCCTCAAATTGCATGGTGTCTTAAAAGGAATTTCAACAAGTAATTTTAAATTGTTTTCTTTTCGTAGATAAGCATTGTGAACGCATGTTTACTGGTCTCTGAGAAAACACGTAACTCCGAACACACTGCACGCACTTTGACTGTCAGCCAGGCTGCCACCTTAAATGCAGGTTCACCTAATGTTTTTGAAGATGTTTACATACGGAGTGTTTTGATAGTGCTGATATTATTGTTCGTACATTGGATGACTTGAAGACGTTTCACGCGACAGTATGAATCCACTGTATGTATTACCCCAGATACTAGTTTTGCAACCCAAGTTACTGTAGCTGTAGTTGTACTAGATTTTTTCTTCTTTTAGACATTAATTGCGAGTATATTTTGCTCTTATGAAATTTTTTTTCTCTTATAGTTTTTGCCTAATGGCTTGTAAATGTCAAAATTTGTATGTTACGGTTTTGAGTACGTCACTAATACCAAATAACATAAATATCAAACTGTAACAAAAAATCACAGCAAATAACAATACTTCAATCCACAAGTTGACACACACATTTATTTATACAATGGAATACTTTTGTACTTCTAAAAATAGTTTAATTTATAAATTTTAATTTTAAATTTTAGCACTTATATTAAAATACAAAACTATTTCATTTTGTGATTTCATTTATGTTAACTTGCAGGTTGCAACATAGTTATTGACTGGAATTTTTTTCAGTTTGACATGTCAGTTGGTTTTAGTGTTGCACATAAAGCCGTAACACAAAATTTTACATTTACGAGCCATTACTAAAAAACTATAGGAGATTTAAAAATTTCGTAAGAGCAGAAATTATTTCTAAAATAAGAAAAAAATATCTGGTACAAAATGTAGAAATATGTAGGTGAAAATTGCTGCAGACATTGCCCTTGATGTAACCTATTAGGATACGAATTTACACATAGAAAAATGATAGCATGGTACTATGCATTGCTCTTGTGACATACTACAGTAAATTAAAAACTGGGATGTACAATTTAGACTTCAAAGAAACAACCATATTTCCCCTTAACTATATTTGACTAATTTGTAGCAGCAAGGTCAGTGTTGCTGTGATTATTCTTAATGACATCTCGTAAATATGTAACAGTGTGCATTATTTCATAGCTGCCGGATGCTAATTGTTGCGGTCCAGAACACGGTGGGTTCATTGGTTATGTATAATGAAACTGCCATACCTATATGGGTTAGAGCCGAAGCTCCTACGAACCAAAACTAGGAAATAACTTAATGTCAGAAAATAATTATTTTTATAGTAAATATTGGTATATTTAGGATTATCAGGAATGATAGTACAGTGAAAGGTACACAGCGCATGCAAACACAGAGCCTGTCAGCACGGCACCAGTCCAGTTATTTTAACTTGCTCTATTGCATGTATATAAATACACATATCGTTGTAAAGCTAAAGAAAAAGTATATAACTTTTCTTGCAAAAAGTACTGAATTTTCTTAAATAAAAACGCTAAACTGCAAAACTGTAAAAAACTTCACATTCAAATGAAAAAAAAACTTGCATAATTTAGCGTATTTCTATGTAAGTATCAATCGCAGCAAAAAGAAAGTCTACATATTTCAAATTTGACGTTTAAGGGGGGATGGGAGAAAAAGCACAAAGGAAAAATGTAAGGTCTTAAGGAAAAATTAGGCTCTATATGTGTTCTAACAACTAATTTGTTAATTTATATCCTGGGTTTCAGACACGGTAGTCCATAAAAAAACGTTTTAAAAGTTTTAAATTGCCCGAAAATCATGTAGCCAATAGGCGTGATGAATTTTTGGACAAAAAGAATATAGTTTGCATTCAAAGAGGAACAGTTGCAACTAGCTGCAACGAAGCCGAAGCACAGGCAGCGAGGACCTAAAACTGTTCAAGTGCCAAAATTAATTTTCTGGCTTTAAATTGAGTAGTGTGTAATGTATATTTAAAAAATAATAATAATCAGAGTGGCGTATAGCTGGCTGAAGCCTTTCTTGAAGTCATAGCAACCACACGAATAAATTTCCAAGGAATCAGACTATTAAAAAAAAGTTTCTTTACCTAGAAATTAAAAAAACAAGTTCAACCCCTTTGATGAGATGAAATGAAGCCATTTTTCCGTGCACAGGGTAGCTATCATGCATTGTAAGTTACCGATAAAAAAGAAAATAATTGTATTATAAAATATAAGAAGTTTAAGATCTTATCGTTACTGTAATATTTTTATATAGCTCTGAAACGCCCTTTTTTTAAACAATTCTCTTACAGTAGTACTTGATAAAAATGGGCATATACTGTAGACTAGTTTCTCAATCACTTGAAAGCACTTGTAATGATCCCAAAACTCCATACTTCAGTTGGTTTATGGCGGCCTCCTCCACCGCGCTGGGGCAGTAGACCTGCGGCGAGGTGAGCGAAAAGAGTCGCAGATATGTGGACGTGTGACGGGGGAAGATAAGTGATAACCCCGCTGCTACTTGGCAGAAACGAGAGCTATTTTGACGACGGTGCTGCGGATCCGTCCTTGTTGCCTCGCCGGGATCTATAATTATCTGCGCCGCTGAGGGACTTTGTATCCACGGCAATCATCTCCTGGAAGCCACCAGAACGTGATAACACTCCACTTATCGTATTGACAGTGTGTACGATGCTCTACAACTAACTGACCGGAGGCACACAAGAATCTAGCCGACCTCTTGAGCGGGTAGAAGTTATCGCTCTCAGACACCCTAGACGGAAACTTGACATCCTTGCAGTATTCTCTAAGGCAATTGATCTACGATGAGGCAACACTTGTAATGATTACGTTGAATTTATGCTTGACACGTCTGCTGTTTTATGAATTACGTTAATGTTGTTGGACTTTACAACTTGTCGACGGCGAGATGATTAATGGCGGCTACAGACAAGCTGTAAACAGGAACAGGAGATGAGAGGGAAACTGGCCATGGACTTTGTTAAGGCGCCATCTGAGGATTCGCCCGGAATTATTTCGGGAAACCATGGAAAGCTGAAATCAGGATGGCCGGAGTTCCGGATAGAAACACGGATCCTCCCGAATTTAAGTGAGTGAGAGAGTGAGAGATTTTGGTCAGCTCTTAACATCGAGGTCTTTATCACCGGTGAGGGGTGACATGAGGTGAGCATGGAGCAGCGTAGGAATGAATGGGCGGAGGGAGGGGAAGGAAGAACCCCAAGAAAACCCGCAGATCAACGGTATCGTCCGGCACGATTTCCTCATGTGAAAATCTGGAGACCGACCCTGCCGGGAATCGAACCCGGATCGCCATTCGGCCACCGCAGTCCCTCCCGAATTAGAGTTCAACGTTATGCCGTTGTACCACCCCACTCGGCTACGGTATGCTGGTTTAGGTGATTTGATCTTAATAGTGTGGTAAAACGAACCTTGTACGAGCAAAAGTTGAAAGTTAGATTCCTAGCTGTGGGAATATTTACAAATTAATAAATTAATTTGTGTATTCAGTTTTTAAAAAATCGTATTTCCGATGGTGATGCTAACTACAGCTATTTTTGGAAATATGTTTCTTATTGAAAGAAGTAGCATTATTAATATATTAATACACCTAAATTATTATAAAATTTCGCCTCCTAAATGTAGATCATACCTTTTTCTGAAAGCCTCCTTCCCGCCATTCCCCTTCCCACGTGACAGTTTAGTTTAGGTTACTTTTAAATGCCATAAAATTATTGTACACGGAATCTAAAGACAGTTTAGTTAGCCTAGGAATCGACAATAAAGATTAATATGTGACCCTGCATCTCCTTGCGCTTGTACAGAACGGTATTTTTTTCAAATTACGAGGCTAGGCTATAGTCATGTTGTTGTTCAATAGCATGAACAGGGGTTACCAGAATATACACATATATTCGTACGTCCTTCTCTTGGAAATCTACACGTGCCGTCCCATCTTCCCTAAAAAAATTCTTAGCAAATATGTAGATACATTGATCAGATTAAGGGCACCGCCTACCTCGCGCTTCATATGCATTGTAATGTAGAAGGAAATATGCCTTACTGCTCCGGCGTCTCTAGGCCCTGGACAGGTAAAATACTGCCGCCAGACGGTGGCCCCCGTAACTAGTAAATTTGGACAATTGTCTTTACGGTGGCGTAACTAGCACTAAGGTTAATTCTACTACAAGGTGGAAAGAAAATGGGTTTTCTTGTGGGAGAGTTTGGCCCAGGAAAAAATTCTGCTGCCAGTTGCGCTGCAATCGCTAACGTACCTAATGAAATTCAAAACTGTGGTAAAATTAATTTTAACTAGGTGTGAACAAGAGAGAAGTAATATAATTTAATTTTAAAGTGAAAAGTAAAAAATTTTGGCTTTCAAATTATTAACTTCATGTAACTTAAAATTCAGTAAAGCTCTGTGACTGGTCAGTTTACAGCTCTTGCCGATGCCAGCGCTCAAGCGGCAGAAATTTTCCCTGTGGTAAACATTTAACATTGATCTTTCCAACCTGAAGCAGAATTAATCTTACTAGGACTTTAATAAAAAGGCAGGAGTTCCAACCTTGAAGTTTCATACATGAACTCCGTTTATCCCTTTAAAGCGGGAGGTCCTGCGATGATCCTTCCTCGAGAAAATTTGGTTCAAACGTTTCTATTCAAGCAGTTTTATCATCTAAACTTTGAACATACTGCTGGTAGTAACATTTAAAAGATTTACGTAAAATTTGTTGTAGTTACTACTGTTTCGTCAAGTTAAGGTGTTGGTATTACAGCAGCTAAAAAGCAACTCCTCTTGCGACATTCTTGACTGTTTAATTTGTCTTGTATGGCGTGTTGCATCGTAGCATCCGAATCTGAAACATCACGAACAAGAGATATTACGGTGTATGTCAGTTACAACAGCAAGATTTATATAAATCCTCGCTTATTATGGTGGCCACAATCAAGAAGGTTTTCGAAAAGGCACGAGGATAGCATTGAGAGTAAAATTTTACGTATAATTGTTTCAAAAATGATCGGAGGAAGTCAGCTTGCGTCCAAAAAGTGAACAGAACTAATTACCTGCATACGTAAGACCGCAACCTTGCTAATCTATGATGATAGAAGATCCTGATCACGTGACCAAGAAAATCTACCTAACTCTAGCATATTACTTTCCGCAAATGCTTAGAATGTCAGAAAACCTGTTTCTCCTGGACACCATGGGTCACAGCCGCTTCAATTCAAGGAACTTTTCTTGTAAAAGAGCAGTGGAGATATTTGAATGTAACATATAGGTGAGAACGACATGAGACAAGTATGAATCAGCGGGGAAAACTGGATAATCTCGAGAAAACCCACCGGACAACGGCAATTTCATGACGTTCCCTTTATTCAAAAATTAGGATCGGCCCCATCTGGCAAAGGACACGAATCACCGTGCCGGGAGACGAGTGGTCTGACCAAATACACTACAAACCAACACCGGACAGCTTCTACAGTTCTCAAAGAACTCTAATAATGTTTCCACATCAAGCCAACAGATAAAGCGCACTATATATCATTGTCAGGTGGTATAAGGCTTTCTTTTCCTGGCTAATAACCAATTTTCATTGCAACGACCGAAAATAAACAACTAAAACAGACCCAGGGCTCTAGGATATTTTCCGTAAGCTTCCCTTTGTTACTAGCTTAGAGCTGTCTGGTATTTGTATACATAGAATTTTGTCTGACCACTGTGTCGCTGGGACCTACTTTTGGAAAATAACTGACAAAACTGGGCCATCGTAATCTGAGATGGATACTAGACAGAAGCTACATAGTTGGCTAGGGGTGAGGGGCAGCTGCAGTAGGGTCGAAGTCAGATGTGGGTCAGTAGAGTGGCCTTGACTACGGCGAAGACAGTAGCAAGCCAAGCGTCGTCGTCGAGCGTGGTGACCGTCCAGACCTTGGCCTTGCGTTCAGTGCTCCGTAGCTGCTCCACACAGCAGAAGGGGAGGGGGGAGACGTGAGGACAATGATAAGTTACTCAGAGGCGCCTCTGGCAAGCCCCATGACGACTTGCCATCAGACACCGTCAGGTTCACTCAGGTGTACATACAAGGGGATCATGCCACTCATATCCCCCAAAGAACCTGGCCTTTCGAACATTTTGTACACATACCCGTTTTCGGAAACTCACCTATGTATCAACCGGTGTACACCGGACGTTCGGGAACTTAGCTTTTGTCAACACTGGTCCAACCGATGTATATATCCATGCCACATAGGATCCACCTGCCGGAAACTTCGATGGATCCAGTGTACATGAACCAGAAAATCAATCGATGACTTAATAACGCAGCCTGAAGTAAATAAATCAGTGAAAGCACGTGTTTTAGCCTCTTCTAACAGCACACTTCAGATTTTACGAGGCAATGTATTGCGTTAATATTAAGGTACCTGTACCCAGTATGGCCCGCTTAAAGTTCAACAACATGTGTGCCTAAGTCATTAATTATATTACTAATATAACACATGGATGATGTAAGACAGATATTTATGGATGGTGTATGTTCATACTGGAGACTAGTGTGTATAGATCCCACATCGATCTCGGCAATACCACACAATGATGACTAGTGGGCCATATTGAGAACTGGGCCATATTCCGTGCAGGTACCTTATTTGCAAATGGGAAGAATTGTCTTAGGAAGTAGATCGACATTAACAAATTATTCTGGTTAGTTCAGTTTGCGTTTCTGCATGGATTTGTGTCGGCAGCCATTTATAATTCGAATTTCAAAAGACCGCCAATCATAAACTACTAACGTGTTCGGAAAATCAATCCATCAGTGTCAATCGGTGTGTAACAGTACGTCATCACCTGTAGATGTTGTGATGAGTCTCTGAAAAAGCTGCTAGCTAGTAACTGTAATCCGTTACGATTATCACATGATTCATGTAATTCAAGTTTGCTGAGGAGAAAAGGAATGATTTTATAGCAAGTCAAGCACCACTTCATTTCTGACCACTTGCACTGACCACTGTACGTGCACTCTCAGTTCATGGCACATTATTTCAGTCGAAGAAGAATGACGATCCCATTAAAACAGAACGTGTAGAGCAGTTATAAATGACAAACTGAAACTACCATTAACAATGTAGTTGCCTGTTTACAAAAGCAATTATAATATCCTATATATTTTCCCCCGTCTAAACTAAAATCCGGTACTGTATCTCTGAACACAGTAAAATCACACATGTTCCTATTCCCTCAACATTTTTAACTACTGCCACGCGGTCATGAACTATCACCAACTTCGGAGGCGCGGATTCGGGATATTTACGGTGAACAGAGGACTTTTCAGTTCATCCTTTCGACCCATTCGTATCCTTCCTCCACTTGTTTGCTATAAACATTCCAGGGAGACTGGCGCCGAGCGAGTTGGCGCTGTATTAAATATTTGAACACATGTCAGGGAGAATCCTCATTTCGTTCAATGTTGGCCGGCCATACCTATTCAGGTCTTCCGTGGTTCTCCGAAGATGCTCCTCGAGAATGCTGGGAGGGTTCTTAGCCTTATGTCATGATCGGTTCCTTTCCCATTTCCTGTAAATACGAGCTAACGATCCAGTTTGTAATATTCTCGCTGTCAATTTACAAATCGTTACTTACGTACATATTTGCTACCTATCATGCGACTTATGAACATATTGTACTCACAAATCTTCAACAGTGAAAATAAATGTATATGGCGGAACATATCAGTAGTTAAAATATGTTTTAATATACCAATAATTTTTTTATCTTATAAAAAGATTTAAAATATATTTACTAGTGTAAAGTTCAATGTTTCGTTACAAAAATGTGCTAAAATAGCAATACTTTGCATCTTAATATCCTAATTTTCTCCCACTTCAAAGGGGTGGTCGGTGATATATTATTCTCTGGTTATACTCCCTTCCAACACAAATCTAGCTACGTTATTGTTCGTGTTATATGTTAAAACTTAATGTGTTTAATTTTGCTAGTATTGTGCCTATTAAATATGTATAAGCCAAGACAGAGGCCTTCTGCCAGTCTGCTGCAAGTAGAGAAGTTTCTATAAGATATCTGAGAACTCTTTTCTAATGATATTTTCTTTAGAATAAATTATTATAATTTGCATGAGATGCCTCGTACTAGATTAAATCTTACGTAATGCTGCTTAAGAGGATGTGGAACTAAAGGATCTAAGGGAAGTACTATTTGTGCCCACTATATCATAACTATTAATTTTCCGCCATAAGTTCATACAAGGATAAGTAACTAAATTTTCTACTCGATGGGTCAAATATATTACTGTGTTAAGATTGTGTAGTATATTAATGAAAGCTAAAAACACCAATTGAAATATACACGTTCTTTGAAAGTCAGTGGTAAAACTACAAAAAAAAAACCTAGATAAATATATTTGCCAACTTTATGAGCAAACATGTACCCAGAATGATGTATTTGCTGAGCGTAATTTCGTACGCCGCAATTAAATGTACAAGATTTTGGCGTCAGAGAGTGTTCTTCAGAAATACGTTATTAGAGAAAAAATTTTGCTCAGAAAGTTGGCAAAATCGTAGTTTTTTTTTTTTATTTTTATTTTTTTTTGCGAATTTCTTTCGAGAAGCCTAAAATTTTAAAGTAATTATTTTAGCGCCTAGCTATGTTCAATGCCTTCTTAAGTTGTATCAAACTGTTAGACCTTTGCTATCTCTGTTTATTTTTATCTAGTAATTATTGGGAAGAAACAAGTAATTTTTTTCCCGAGGGTTTTATTATAAGTAGTGTTGGTAGAGCTATGCCAACAGTAGACAATGTACGAATCTATGTCCTCTGCGTTGTGCCTTAAAACATAATTGAAACTAACTAAAGAGAATTTAAAGGCAATGTCAGTTTAATAAACAAATGGCTGGGACTGTTCGATCTTAAAACACGTTGTTTGTTTCCAGGCGGAGAAGAAAGGAGCCACGGCGACAGAATATGGACTGGTGTTCGGAGTGTTCGAGCTGATCGTCTTCCTCGTCAGTCCCTTGTACGGCCAGCACGTGAGTACTTCTTCCATCTCCCATGTTCCTCCGTTGTCGCACATTACAACGGTAGGATTGTGAGATTCAAAAATAAACACTGGTTAGAAGCATGATCTTCGTGATCCTAAGACTGGCTACAAACTGACGTATCTGGGAAGACACCGCGTACTTACATCGTAAAACAAAAGCATAGAAATATGTGTTGGGCTTTAAAACATAATTCCTACAAATAAAATGAGTTGGTCGTCTCCTAGTTCCTTACGGAACAGAACAACAGTAAACTACTGTGTTAATCGACGTACCGGAAGATTACTATCACTGAAATAAAACTATTGTTGTAGATACCATAATTCCTATAACAATCAGTTCTGTAGAAGTAAGAATATGTTCTGTAGAAGTAACAATATGTTCTCTAAAAGTAAGATGCTCTTTACTACTTCTACAGAACATATTGTTACTTCTGCAGAACATATTTTTGTAGGAACAATGTAAATATCAACGACAACCAAACTGAGCTGTTGTCCCTATTTTAACAGAAGTAAGTACCTACAGCAATACTTTTCTTTCAGTGAACAACGGTAAAATGTCAGCACGTAAAACCATAAAACACACACACACACACACACACACACACATATATATATATATATATATATATATATATATATATATATATATATATGTGTGTGTGTATGTATATATATATATATATATATATATATATGTATATATATATATAACTACTACCTGTGTCACTGTAAAAAGTAACGTGCTATTAATAGAGTCACAAATTTGTGTCGAAGACATTTTTGCATAATTTTGTAGTAACGCCTTATGTGCACATCTGCAGCTCTGCTTCACTGTCTTTGATTATATTTTTCAACTCTCTCTTGTCTTGGGGTTCTAACTCGCACATCACAGACGTGTGGAATCACAGTAATCTTACTCTGATTGGTGCAGTCAAATGAGCGACGTGTCCGAACAAAGACACGCTACCAATAAAAGTGAAGCAGAGCTGCCGATATGTACGAAAGGGGTTGGAACAAAATCTTATGGCCACAAACTCGTGTGTTAGCAATTAATGACATGAGCAATCACGTGGAAACAATTCTGATACATGTGTAAATCCGCTGCACTAAACTCTTTCAGTCTTATCTACCACGGCTTTGTGAACACGACGCTCGTTTAAAGGCTTTCATATTTGGTGGCGATTTTATATTTCTGACGCTATCGTTGAACCACAGTTCTGTGAACATCCTTCGTAACTATCTCACGGCAGTTCAGTTTAGGTCGAAGTAATAAGCTAGGAGAAAGAAATTATGAACATGCCACTTTTAAAGATAATCTTACAAAAAAATTACTCCTCCATACGTGAAACTGAGTAAGGAAAACTGCTGCATTGAGCAAGTTTGCCAACTGTTGCGTTTAATACTGAAATCTAATAAAATAGATGTTTGTTTTACAAAAATAAAATCTGAGCACACATACTGGGACGCCACAGAGTCCCGTTACCCCGTACAGTAACCAACAAAAAACCCCTGAACTTAATTAAATGAAGAAAAGTTCTTTCGCAGGGTTTCTTGATATATGAAATATTTATCGTCCAAAGCATCAGTCAGCGTACCTTTGCTGTCATGACAAATGATAACACGACTCCAGGTTCTGTGCGACATTATCGAAGCATTGCTGGTGAAACTTAAGTGAAATCTTGCTTCAGAGCATATTTCAGTTTGTCAGAGGTATCGAAAACGGTTTTGTAAAACAATACCCTTTATGAACACCCGCAAAGGGGTGACGGCTCATTGTGGCCTCCTCGTATAATCTATTATCCCTTTCTATGACAATATATTTCAATAAATTAAAATATGATTTATGTTTGAAACATTTATATTTGGAATCGAACAATTTAAAAATATATATTTTACCATTGATTTGACGTTTAAACATCGTGGCTGCAAGTAAGGTTAGCAGAGGCTTTGAGATTTCACACAGTTTGTAGATAACTACGAAAACAAAAATCCGAGTTGGCACATTTTGCCTACTACGAGAGTGGATATTTTTCCAGGGTGACACATTCTTTAAGAGTAGTATTTTGCACCACTTTAAAATGTACGAAATTTCGGTGTTTCAAAGAGTTTATGAGAAATGCATTACGCCAGCAAACTATCTGCTCATAAAGTTTGAAATATTGATTCTTGTGAATAGTTTACCATGGTGGCCTCCAAATCCTCGTCAAATTCAGTATACATGATGTCGCAAAATTTTATGTTAATATTTTGAGGTAACAAAATAGTGTGTATGAACATGGGTAAGGTTAATTCAACCGCAGGTTATAAAGAATATATGTTTTCTTATGGGAGAGTTCGACACAGGGATAATTTATGCCGCTAGTTTCGCTGCTATTGTAACGGGACCAGATAAAATATGAAACCGTAGTACAATTTAATTTAAATACGCTTGGAAATGATAGAAGTAATTAAATTTAACTTTACTTCATGTGACTTAAAATTCAGGAAAGCTCTGAGATTGGCTAGTTTAACTACTAGCTTAAGTGGCGGAAACTGTCTTTGTGTTAAACTTTTAACATTGATATTGCCAACCTGCGGTAGAGTTAAACTTACCAAGGGTCAGAAAATGCTCCGTATCTGTACTACAGCTCGCACAGGACGTACAGTTTAGAACCACTGGTTTATGTTGGATATAATTCTGCATCAACTTGTTTCAATGTCTACGGCGTACACATCCGCATCTCTGCTTCGTGATTATTGGTAGCGTGTCTTTAAGCAAAGGGATCGCTCATTTGTCCGTGCCAATAAGAATATGGTCATTGCGACACCACACATCTGTGATTTGCGGGTAGAACTCCCAGACATCCTATCACTGAGAATGAAAAACTGCAGGTGTGCACGTAGCACTAAACCAAATTGATACAAAATTATTTTCGCCACAAAACAGTAGTACGTATAACGCATTGAGCGCGCTCTGGATCACGTTACATCGCACAATGCGTACTGCCCAATCAAATACGTCTCGTCTAGTATAGGCTGTTTACTATAAAATGAGAACTCAGCAGAACTTGTAAATGATTAAAAATAGGTTTTATTGGGCCAATACATGTTAACTTTCGAGTACGTTGAAATGTTTGCACTGGTTTTTAGTTAAATGGAAGTTTTCATATTAAAAATAGTAAATATAACGGCAAAACGGCTGAAATAAAACTTTATGCAGTGCTCTCTTTATCGTGCACAGCCTAAAAATATATAACATGACCAGTCCTAACGAATCTATCACAATTCCTTTCCCGTTTGGGAATTGAACACACGTAATTATGTTTCTGATTCAAGAGTGTAGGTTTTGTACTGAAAAAAATGTTAACGGGTTTCAAGCCCGCAGCACTGTATTGCTTGTATACTTACTACAGCATCTGTTATCTCAGGATTGTCCATTACAGTGTTTGTTCTTCATTTACAGCTTAACAGGCTCGGACCAAAGTTCCTCTTCAACGCTGGGATATTCACAGTCGGGACGTGCGCCATATTGTTCGGGTAAGTGCAAACAACGTTCATATCAGACACTGTTCAATGCCGGTGTTTTCTTCTTATTTATTGTAGTAAATCTAGGGAAGATGGTATATCGCAA
Source organism: Medauroidea extradentata (assembly GCA_003012365.1). NCBI lineage: Eukaryota > Metazoa > Arthropoda > Insecta > Phasmatodea > Phasmatidae > Medauroidea > Medauroidea extradentata. Next base: position 107,967 of record PNEQ01123414.1, read on the forward strand.
AAATGTTTTGTGCCAACATACCTTTGAAAACACTGTAGCTTATTCCAACATATATGATTGGGTGATACAGTCTGACACAGCGTAGCTGTCAGCAGACTAATAACTAGCATCAAATATTAGGATAGCGTAATCCTTATTGGCTCAGTCAAATAGGGTAACAACTCCACGTATAGGTAGAGTCCGGAAAAATTCGCAGGTTCACCGACCAGTAGACTAGCCTCAAGAATGTATGTTTTCTCAAGCAGACAGCAGCTGCTCATTAGCTGCTCGCTTCCACGGTCAAATGGGCATGTGATTAGATACATTTTTGTTTTTGGCTCAGCGACTTCCAGAAGGTGTCAAATAAGTCGAGGGCCAATTGCGAAAGTGACACGAATGTGCAGTTGCTAGAATTTTAGCATGTGTCGGAAAGAAAATACGAATTTTGCAGGTCCCTACGTATAGGGAAAAGCTAGTGAGCTTTCGATAAGCTGAATGTAAGTTGAAGCCCTGCAAACAGTGAAGTGTTCCCGCGATAAACCATCATTAGAGGTGATTTATCACGGGAAAAGTTGACTGTTTGCTAGGCTTCAGTGTAAAGTATTCATTTCTGACGCTTTCATTTCGTTACTGGCAAGTCCCTATATGACTGGGCCAATGATAACTCTGGTGCACTACTTCTGGACGTCTGTGATTCGTCTGTAAACAACTAGACTGTGCCACATAACCGCCACCCAACAATACATGATGCAGAACGATACACTGGTAAAAAACATTCTCGCGATAAATCACCTTCTCTAACCATCATCTCTAGTTATATCTATAGACTGAAAAAATTCGCTGGCTCACTGACCTCCAAAACTGTGTGTGTACTCGAACAGACAACCGTAGATCATTGGCTGCTCATTGGCACAGTGATAACATGTGACTGGGTCTGCATTTAGCTGACTATTATAGTCTACGTACCTTACAAGAGGTAACAAATATGACGAGAGCCAATTACAAAAGTGTCCTAATGTGTGCCTAAAAGAAAACGCGAGTTTTTTCTGAGTATGACGTATTCCAATGACTGCACTAGATTTGACTGAGTGCGCATTGGCCGATTACCCAATTATTGAAACCCACTTTGCACTGTAATGATGCCGTTTAAGTGTTCTGGCAACTATAAATATTTTGTTAGTTTCTACTTTGCCCAATATTTTTTTTTTGCTCTCCACAAACAAAATTGTTGTTACCGTTAAAAAAAAAAAAAAAGTTGTGGTTACCAAAATTAATTTAATCTTAATCGCAAAATAATCTCGCAGGAAACCTTTACTGCAATTTGTTTTATGTGTGCGCTCAGTGCAAGTTTAGCCGTATTGTCTACAGGTTTTCCGTGCAAATTTTGCGTCAAAATTCGGTTTAGTAAACAAGAAGATAATTTTTACCATGACGGAATTTTTGTAATTATCTGGCAGTTCAGCAGTGGAACATCATAAGACATTTGATTACAAAGCAAAAATGTAGTATAAATATTTTTAAAAAATTGTAATTTCAACTAAGATTACGTCAGATAAGCCGAATGTCTCGTGTGCATATTTTCTGGTTGGGCAAAAAAGAGAAAGTGAAGAAAAATTACCTGCCGAATTTCGTGGACCTTACTTCTATAAGCGTCTGGATATGATTTTTTTTATTGATGATCGTCTGCTGTTACAAATGTTTATGCATTATAAGAGCCAGCGTGTTCCAATTGTAGATCATAATAAATACACACTCGTCGTTGGCGATCCATGATAAGCTTTCCACTTTTCATCGTGCACCCAGTTTATTGGAAACCTATTTAACTGTCAACACTGTACTGCGGCATAAACATAATTTATATTGGCAAACTTATCCGTTAGCAAGGCCCTGTTAAACCTAAATTTACGACCAAAAAACCCCCAGAACCAGTACACATAGAATCTTACGCTGAATTTCTATAGTCAGTAGATTTGCTTTCTCACATGTAAGCAAAGAAATCAAGGATCACACTTGCATTGGATGAGCGTAGTTACCCATAAAGACAAAACATCAATACGATATTCTAACTGCATTTCCGTAACTAAACAACAAAACTTAAAGCGTTTGTACCAAATACAAGTAATGGTAAATCTTTATATGAAGTAACCCGTATTACTATACGAGTAACGTAGAAACATTATTGATATTCGTTGTCATTTTTGACAACGCAAGTGGTACATGTAAAATAATGTGATTCAAGATAATTTATATAAGGTGCGGTTTACACACTCATAGAACGACGAAAATGCCTACCTTTTTATCGACTGCCAATACTTTGGAACTTATTTTTTCACGCATTAGCCCAAATTAAAAAAAATGTATTAAGCATTTCTCAAAGGTCTGACACTATTTCACGAATTTATGAAAAAGCAAAAAAGGGGAAATTATGGGAATATCTGTCGCACTACGTTCAGACAAGAAGAGTACCTTCAAAATAGCCGTTACGAAATTTATTGTTTAACTGAATTTACATTTTGAAAATTGTGTAGAATGAGCGGAATGCTCGTAAGGATTCTATCATGCTTGTCATATCGAACAAATATTGCAATGTGTTCATTTTATTCATTAAATGAGCACTCTGATAACGGAACACTGTTTTGAGATTTTTAGAGGTGCGAAAACAGTTTACGCATAATAACTTACACAACTATTGTCCGCATCCATCCAAGTCAGATTTCTATTAATCCCTGCAATTTCCACAGACATTATTTCGCCTAGTACAATCTTTTGACTCAATTGATAGAGATCTTAGCCAGTGGGCTAAGGGTCTCGGGTTCTGTTCCCGACCGGAGAGGAAAAGTCACAGTTGCCTCTCTGGATTCAGTGCTGGGTGTTTCCCCCTGAGGTCCAAACCAGTCCCCGGGCTAAGAACGCATCATAATACTTCTACTATACCTTCAATATAGCACTTGCTACGGCTGCGGTAAGGTCGGAGGTGACTACTAATTGTAAGTATATGGCTGAAACTTTAACGGCAAGATTCTGTCTGCGTTAAAGAGTGCGTGGTACATAAAATAACGCCAAACACACTTCACGAAATCTACAAGTTTAGTTAATTCAATACAGTAAGATCAAGAAATTGCGATCGTAGAAAGCATATTTTATCAGAGTGAAACATTTCTGATGAATTTCTTCTGACTGTAATTACTTGTACCTTCGGTTTCAGTGGAAGGAACTGTGCTAAAATAATGTCATTTTAGTCAAACATTTGCTTACAAGAGTTGGCAAACTTTGCAACAAAACTATTCCTGTAATGGTATCTATGATGCCTAAAAACTGTATATTTAAATGCTTTTTATACATTTACTTAATGTACCACGTCCTCGTAATAGTGTGAACACAAGGAAAGTGTATTGAAATATTGAAACGGTGGCTTTCTCATAATGTCATGATGTTTTGTACAGGTTACTGGACAAGGTGATGGAACATTACCCCTTCATAACGCTGTCCTTCCTCATCAGAACCATCGAGGCGATGGGTAACGCAGCCTTCCTCACAGCCAGCTTCGCCATGATAGCCAAGGAGTTCCCCGACAACGTTGCTACAACTTTCGTAAGTACTTCAATATTTGGATGGTCTGATGCATATATAGTGAGTGAAGGGGTGATATAATGCAATATTGGAGCAGCGGCGAAGTGCAGAGACAAAGGAAACGAGAGTACATCGAGAAAATCCGTGGGTCAACGGGAACGTTGCCATATTCCCTCACATGTAATAATCGGAGGCAACTCCGCCGGGAATCAAACCCTGATCGTCACTGTGGGAGGCGAGTGGTTTGACCACTACACCGTCACGGCACCGTTACCTAGTAAAATAACAGGAGCTTTTGTTCTTACTTAGTGCAAGAATTTACCTACATATTTCCTCGATTCTACGTATTCTACCCATTGTGTGAATCTTCTGCTTCACGACTCTAAAATTACGGTCAAATATCATGAAGTAATGCCATTGTATACAAATAGTTTTTACAGAAAAAACATAACGTGAATTATTTGTGTTAATTTCTATTGTGAATGTATCTAAGCATATGAACGAGAAAATTGTTATTGGATTCGCATGCATTCCCTCTCTCTCTCTCTCTCTCTCTCTCTCTCTCTCTCTCTCTCTCTCTCTCTCTCTCTCTTTGAAGCGAAGATTATATAGTTCATTCTCCTGCCTGGTTTATTCTTTCGCAATACATGTATCGTCCCCCCATATATATATATATATATTATTTTTAATCAATGTTACCAGAGACTTGCACACACACATTTCAATGCTTCGGCCATGTGACAAGAAAAACTGATAATAGCCGAAATATCTCAATTCTGCGCAAATAGTTTTAAGTGTACAAATCCAAACAAACTTTCTCTGTTACTTTCTTAAAATATACATTTTAATGACGCATTTAAATAAATTCGTGAGTTGAATGTTGTTAACTTTCTGCAAGAATAACTACAGCAAATTTACCAGCTGTATACTTTCTTATATACGTAGATACGGGTAGAGAAATTTTAAGAGTTAATTCAGAAAGTGAAAAATTCAAATTGGAAAAAATATTTATCCTAAAATAATAAACCACTAATAAGAAAACTATACACTAATGTTCAAAGTAGAAAGGTAACAACTGAAGATTTTTTGTTTCCACAAAAAATGACACACGCCACTGAGCTTTAAAAATTAATACGAGCATTAAATTAGCATTGTTGCTGTTTTAATAACATCCCCGCAAAGATAGTAGAGCAGCAACCAGTTATGTTGACAAGAGCGTGATATCAATTCCAATATTCTATCTTTCTTTCCAATAATTTACTTTGTTTGCTGAAACCGTTATTAAAGTTTTTTTTAAATGTATTCTAAAGTTTAAAACCTCACTCGACACAAATAGTTGGGTGTGTCCTCTTAAAATAAGTAAATTTATCATTGCTGTAACAACTTTGTTTCAGGCTTCTTTGGAGACATTCTTCGGCCTTGGACTGATAGTAGGCCCGACTGTAGGTGGAGCTCTGTATGAGGTAAGGCGACTATATAGTTTCTAGAGTCCTTATTCGAATTGTATTGACTAAACTTTATTCATGTTACTCGCAACCGGTATAAGAGTTGTATCACGTTAACGTGTGATACGTCGAAACTTCCTACAACTTGGCTTACTATTCGGGTACAGAAATTGTTGTCAAAAAATCACGTCTGATAAAACTCCATTTGCATCCCCGTACAGAATTAAGGCCACGATCTTTCATTCATTTCAAGCAATTGCAAATTACTCTAATATTTTAACCAACTACTTTGAAAAAATTTGAGACTGTGTACAGTTATACGATACACAATTTTTCCAGACAGTTTATTTTAAATAATGTACCGTTTGCTAACAAAAAATTATTTTGCTTCATTTTGGCTTATTTTGACGACAAAATATGTGATATTTCAATGGCAAAAATCTAAAAATCCGTTAGGTGTATTGCAACAGAATAATTCAGATACAAACGATGATACATAAGTGTTAAAACTGTATGAATGAATTTTTGATATATGTATTAATTTGCGTTAAAAAAATATGTTCGTAACCGTTGCTTAAATAATTTAATTTTTACAACCCGTCACTTACGTTTTCTATATTTGTAACGCTATCTTACTCTAGAGTGAAATTTTTTAGGCTAACCAGCTATTTTTCTAAATACTATGGTGTAGGTAAATTAAAAAAAATGGCAATAAAATATATACTAGAATTTATTTAATACAATTGGATTAATTTATTTTAAAATTTATTGATTGGTATGTCGCGCTTCTCAAATAGCAGTATTCCGCTTGCAGCAGTGTTTCGTGAGTTGAGTAAAGTTGGAGTCGATACGCCCGCAAGCTCACGTCACAACATAGTGCAGGAACACCAATCTATTAAGATACGTATTTTGCTTCCCTGGCGACTTGTTGTGTCTTAGTTATGACATGACGATTCCCATAGTAAAGCTTGAAATTTATTAATTCATTGCTGCTGTTCCACGATGAAGAATTATCCAAATACACGCCATGTTATACTTTCGAATGAAACGTATCTGGAAGTTCGGTTTAAATTCGTGCAACAAAAAATAACAACTTTTTAAAGAGCTTCGTATTTGGGCATCAGTTACACCATAGGCCCTCGCTGCCCGCGCGTAATGCTCTCGTAAAGTGAAGCTGGAATTGAAAAGCCTTTGGCAGAATTACTAATTGTAATGCAGGTCACTGACGAGCGCTAGTTGGCTGGGCCTCTCTACAGTAAAAAAAATCGTACTTTTACAAGATTAAGGTTGTAAACTAATGTCAAAACATTTATCAGTCTAGGCACTACAACAAGGATGTCGCAGACCATTAAAGTGGTCTAAATTGTCCTAATACCTGACGGGACTAGAAGGATACAGTTTTAAGAGCAGATTGTTCGACGTGATGCAAAATAACTTTCGAAGGCCAGTCGCGTTTTAACAAAATATTTTGTACTTTGACAGAACAAACTGTTGAAAACTAGTTGCAAAAAAAATGTTTGTGTCACTTCAAACAACTGTCGTAAAATGAACAAGAATCTAGTTGTAAATATAGAAAAATTATTTGTAAGTATACAACAATGTTTGTAAATTTACAGACATTTGTATATTTCCAAACATTTCCTGTAAAGTTTGCAATATTTTTGTAAACTTACAAAACAAATTTTTTGAAACTAAACATTTGTGTGGGTACAAAAAAGTTTTACTGTGAAGCAGTAACTGCGCAAAGTTCGCCGATCTTCATAATTTTTTAATGGATATTGGGCAAAACTATCGATACACGATATTTCCACGTGTGACTGTCAGTACACACTACGGTGACGTCATAGAACCACATACACAGGATAATCTACATCAAATAACTGTAATCTCGTTCTTCAAACATAAATCGTGTTTATTTTCTTGTTCATGTCTGTCGAGTGCACCACTATATGTAAGTTGTAATAATAACTGAATCAGATACGAATTCTCCGTTAGCGAAAATTAAAAGAAAAATCAACGAATTTACGACCACATGCAACAGTTTTACGTATTTGTCATCTAATAATCGTACTGACAACAGTTATCCGTGTTTTCGGGAACTGCTAGCAAAAATGTTCGTAACTGGTTATTAATTCGCCAATCAGAACGCACCAAACACCCATTCTACCATCAACACTTCCGATTCTGCAAGAGATTTGCAGCTCTACTTTCCGCCTTAAGAGTGCATGGTAGATAAATAAACCCGGAAAATATCAATGTTTTTTATACGCTTTTTTCAAAGCCAATATGGATAAAATACTCAATGACAATCCTAGATAATGGTATTTGCCAACTTTGTGAGTAAATATTTATCCATAATTACTCATTCGCTACGCGTGATCTCTTGCGCCGCAGTTAAATGCACGAAGTTCCGGCGTCAGAGATTGTGCCTCAGAAATTCGTAACACTGGATACAATTTTGTTTGAAACGTTGGCTAAAACTATTGTCTAGGATTGTTATTGTTTAATTTTCGCAAATCGGTTTCAAGAAACCTACAGTTGTAGATTAATGCTTTTAGCATTGAGTTATGTACCACGCCATCTTAAGGCATGAGCCGGGGATGGTTCGGAACTCACTATTAATATAGGTCCCTTCAACCTTGCAATGCAGTGTAATTGTGTGACGTAAAAACAGGAAACTTGAAACGTTGTCCATTGCAGCTCGGAGGTTACACCACGCCGTTCGCCGTCATGGGCTCCATCCTGTTCATGTCGGCAGTGATGACGGCCTTCGTACTGCCCTCGCATGATGAGCCGGACGAGATCACCAGGCAAGGATGTGAGTACCACCGATTGTCTAGGACTACTGACTTAGGCGATGCCTTCTTTCGTTACTGAGTATGTTCTGAAAGTAAAAACCATTGTCTAGAGGCTTTGAAGTAACGTTGACTATGGATAAGAAAAAATATATCCTCGTATTTGGCACCACTGCACATACCACACTGGATTATTTTATTCAGTGCCTCTTATTCATCCTTACAATATAAATACGATACCGTAGAGTAGAGTTACTATGCCTGGATTTGGGGTTATTTGGATCACTTATTTTTGTTGAAAGTAATGGCTTGGACGATCTAAAATTGTTGAAGACTTCGTCATTCATAGCCTTAATAAAAATTAGTACTATAGAGTGATTGGTATCTTGACACTCCCGCATAGAAAGAAATAAACATCGTGGTGCAGAGTTGCCCATGAGAGTGTAAAGTAACCTCACGTTACGGTATGAGCTATTTGGTGCAGTGAAGAATCCCTGTACTAATATTCAGACAGACCCAGTGCTATACATCCGCTTCCGGTTTTATATCGATTAAAATAATTACTCCGCCAGTGAATGCGGGGAATAATGCCATAATACAGGCAATGACAACTGAACGACATTTAGCAGAAGGGAACCAACCTACAAAATAAAAGATTTTGAGGTAATAATGCCACGTAGAAGGAGAAGGTCCGGAGAACGCCCTAGAAAAAGAACAAGTACTAGATCACATTATTTGACGAAAAATAAGAGACTAGAAAAAAATGGTTTACACAAGTTTTAGATGCACACAGAAAACTTTGACCTTGCATATCTTAGTTCCAGTGACTGTGAGTTGGTTCCTTTCTGCTTAATGGCGTCCAATTTCCCTCCCAGTTCCTGATTTCCTGTGTCACTGCTTCCAATACTAATGACCTTACAGTGTTCGAGATGTTTAGCCATACTGGCTGCCTACCTACCTAATTACTTCCTATACCGAGAACACAGGCCATCGTCAACTTCAGAATGGCCAATAAATTCAGCCGTTTTGAAAACCATCCTGCCAATAATAACAACTTTTAATGTATCCTCATGTATTAAATTTACTACAACGAAATCTGTACAATGTGTTTATTACTTACTGATATGTATAATGGGCGGATTGATACAAAATGTACTAAAGTATAAGGTAAATATTACCAAGTAAATGCATAGACTACAACTCCAACATTTTAGATATTTGACCCTATCCTATAGTACAAAATTACTTCTGAACTTTTAATTATGAACATAACAAAATTAGAATGGATAACAGAATATTGAACTGATAATGACACAATTTGGCATTAATGTCAGAATCTAGAATCTGCTTTACATAAGAAAAATGAACACGTTCAAGTGCAGTAACATATCTCAAATAGCACATCTCTATTATCAATGTATCCTTCATTTCGTAACGTTTGTGTTCTTCTTAAGTATTTTCTGGTTATTTATTCCCAGTTTAATCAGCAGTGTTATCACAGGGATGAAATATCTCAACTAGAAATTACAAAGCCTAGAAAAATTGCAGTAGCTTCAGACATTTTCACTGCGGTCGTCTTATTTTGTTAAAATTTTAAAACCGGATAAAGTTAAGTTTTGGTTGTTAGATTTAATTTTAAAATATATATTTTGTAGATAAAATGTAATTATGAGAACCTGAATTTTTTGCGTGTAATGCAATTCTTTTTAAGTTGGATGGTTCACACAAACAATGTTGTAAGCAACAAAATGCAACAGTTATAGTCGATCAGATACATTGGTTCTAGTAGCAATGTTTTACTGCTTATCATAAAATGTACATATGTACTGTGGTAACAACTGCTTTACGAGCAATTAACAGGTATCCTACACATGCAGAAGGACAGACAGTATTGTTTCCGATGTTTTTCTCATTTTTTCTAAAGTAATTCAATTACTAAATTAAACATATAGGCCTACAAAAGCCATATGTTCGTCTTCCGTCTATTTTGTGATTCATAAATTTTCTTAGTGACATTAAAATTTAGAGGCTTGTTTCTTGGTTTTATTTTTTGCAGAGAAGTGCTAATAACTCAAATATTGTTTTAACCAAAAGCTTTGAAAAATTTTGAGACAACGTGCAGCAACACGATGCACAATACTGTGGATGCATGTTTAAAAATAACGTGCCATTCATCAGCAAAAAAAATATTTTGTTTAATTTTGGCATATTTTCATGACAAAATAGTTGTTCTTTGGGTGACAAAATCTAAAAAAAAACCGTTTAGTACATCACTACAAAAAAATTCAGCTACAAATTTTGACTAATTAGTGTCAAAACTGTGGAGTATTAGGTAGCATTAAAAAATTTTATTTCGAAATCACTTAAGCCCTTAAGCACACCTGCGAAGTACCCAGTTTGAGAGGTGTGTGTTGCGTCTCATGATTCCTGTCCCGCTGTGTGGATGATGGTTGACATCTGACGAGCTGATATATGTGTGTGCAGCTTCCAGCCTGCTGCAGGTGCTCAGGATCCCTGGAGTGTTGTTGGCTGCTGCGAGCATCGTCGTCACTTCCATGAGTATTGGCTTCCTCCAGGCGACCTTGGAGCCGCACCTCAGGCAGGTAAGTGCCTCCACCACGTCACTGACATCTATGTATGAAGGAGTTGCAAGTGCAGACGCAAGACGAAGCTAGTTGCGAGCTTTATTTTTATTTATTCTTCCTACGAAACTATTTAATGTTCATTATGTTTGTGTATCTAAGAATGAGGCTACTTTCTCTACGCCCCTTCGGGCAGGCCACCTCAATATTGCGACCCCCTGTTGCTTCACAACTTTGGCCACAGTTATCCTGATTTTCTTAGCCTGCCCTTAATGTACATTTTCCCACAAGGCATAGATTTGCGGTAATTCTACGTTTTAGGAACATGTTGCACTGCTCGCCGATGATCTATGACCGTTAAATAACAGGCAAAAATTACGTAAGACATTTTTTTTTATTTACTCATAAAGTAATTGTGCGACTACGAAGTAATTCCATTTAGTGCCGATCATCTCACAACACAAACAACATTAAAGATACTAGTTAAAGCTGCCATAGGAAAACGCAGTCTGTGCCTTACCTGGGAGTCGCTTAGTATCGCGTACGTGAAGCTGACCATCTAAATAATTAATAACCTAAAATGTGTATTCGAAAGAACTGAGATTGTCCGTCAAATCTAAGCATGCCAGGTATAATCCGAGACCTAAGCAAAATTAGCTACGAAAGCTGTTGTGCTGACGATAAGTTCATGTTGTAGTCCTGAAGAAACGTTGAGAAATATTCCTGAAATTCCTCTAGTTAATTGGTTATTATAACATAAAGTATATATTTGCAAAGGTAAGTATAACTCTTAGTTCATTAGTTCCTAGGAATATACTCAAGAGTTTTAAATGCTACCGATTTATAAGAAAATAAGCGTCTGTAACGGAAAAATGTAGGCATTTACAAAAAGTCAGAAGAATCAACTATAGTGGTTTTAAATGCATCCATATGAACTTTCCATCCGTTCAAAACGTGAACTGAGATAATTGTTAGCATAAATTATGTTTAATCACTAGAGTCCCTGAAATTTCGCGAATTCATTTGAGGAGACAATATATTTCTAACTTTTGTACTCGTTCATTATTATGACTGGGTCTCTGTTACGGAAAATCTTCCTTGAGTACTGTGAACCAATAGCAGGCCTACACCAAAACGCTCACTGGTCAAGCAGGAGTAAAAAACTATTTAGAGCAAAATGTTGAAAAAATAACAATGACTGTTTCCGAATAGTGCCCTGAAGGATCCTTCGCACCCTCGCATCCTTGAAAAGTGCATCATGAAGGATGCGGCCATTTTTTATTCGTGTCCGAATTCTACCGAGGATTCAAGATGCACCCTTCCACACATCCTTGGTTCAAGGATGCGAGGCAAGCATCCTTACGCCCTTGCGATAGTCATTTGTTTGGATTGGGAATTCGGAAGGTATGTTTATAC
>PNEQ01123415.1:0-53252 GCA_003012365.1 Medauroidea extradentata
GATGACAGTGATGATAAATTGCGAAAATCCATGTTGGTATATTTTATATCATTCAGTAAATATTCATATAAATTTCTCATAGAAAATACTGCTGTTCAGCAAATTTCAAGTTTAATCACCAGAGATGTTCTTAACATTATCTAAGCAAGTAAATAAGTCTACACAAAATTTAAATGTTGCAGTATGTTTACTAATTTTTTAGTTTTTCATCACATTGCTTTCGTTGGCATTCTTTTCTGTGTGTTCTAAAACCCTAGGATAACTCATCCCCCTACAGCCCTTGAGCAAACATTTCTGTTATCAAAATATACACTACAGGAAAGTAGGCTGATTAGTTCTGTATAGATCTACTTGTTATTTCTGTGGATAGTTGGTTACTCTTATTACTCTTGAAGAAATGCTATCAAAACTGGTGCAAGAAAGGACTTGCGTATAGTCTGTAACACATTTAGAGTACCGAGAAAATAAACTCGTCACTGTAAAAAAACTTCCTAAAATATTTAGGAAGTAATTAACCTAAACGCAATATGGGACAGTTACCATACTTATGTCTTGTAAATATGCAAACTTTTACACTTGTTACAATACAAGTCTGGTAACTTCAGCATACATTTGACTGTTTTGTAAGAAAGTTTAGGAGTGTCACCATGGATGTCTGGGGAACACTACTACCATACCTAATTTCGTAGCTCTTCTATACGCAAGTGTGGAAAATTTACAAATTTTTTTTAGAGTGTAAGAGTAGGGTAGAGTGTATTAATAAGAGACAGAAATAAAACAATTTCAGTTACAGCACAAGACCATCTAATTTATCAACAGCAAATAAAGTGAATCAGAAGGAATTCGTAAGCAAGTAGAGAAATGGAACAAACTCAAAGACATTTCGAACGAGAGCACCGCTTAGAAACAGGACTTCAAGTTGCGAACTAGCGGAGCATGCAGGGCCGCAAGTTGAGCGCTGCTAGAAGGCGGTATAAAAGTGCGAGCTTAAAACTGAAATCAAAGCTGAGATACCCTCTCACGGCAGGGCGGCGAGCGAGTGTGAGGGAGACGGAAGTAGCGCTCCGAGAGAAAGCGGAAGCTGGAGGAGAAGGCTTTGAATCGCTTTTAATTTTCCTCCACATTTCTCTTGATTTCTCTTCTTCTTAACGTTCGGGAAGCCGGAATTAAGTTTGGCTTTTGTAAATTAAAACAGCAGTAACTGTAGGAGCGCCGTCGTACCGGCCCGAGGAAGGAGCGCGCAGTTTTTGAGGTTTTCTCCTCTAATTAATTCTTCTTATAAATTCCGATTTCAACCTCTTAGATGTTGTTTTTCCGCCCCTTTCCCCTCCTAACCGTCCCTGCGGGCTCCTTTTCGGAATGGGAGCTAAGCCGTACTGGGGGATTGTTCGCTTGAGCCTGTGTAGTTTTCTGCAGAGGCAAGTGATCTGCAGGTCCGTTACGGCGGGTTTCCTATCCTCCAGGGGCCATTTATGATGTAAGATACGAAACAGGAAACACAGCGCTTGATTTTTGAACCTATAACTTGTTATCGAACTAGACCGGCACCACTAAATAAGGATTAACGAGTTGATTTTCAGAATTCTGCAGAATAAGTTCGCAGTTGTAAAACTATATCAAATTTATGTTTTCCTTCCTACACTAGTAAACCGCATCACTCGAAGTATGAAGAGTGTCCATAAAGATGATTAAAAATGATTCCTTAATTTACTACTATAATATGTTAAATTTCGTCCGAAATTTTATGTAGATGAGAAGTAATCACAAAACTAGACGAAATTACTACTTGCATAAAATGGAATGTTTGTTGTCTTCACAACTCATAACATTACTGTCTAGTCCTTTACCTATTCAGAATTCGAGCGGTTTTTTCCCTCACAAGTGTTAAGGTTAATTCTATTACATGTTAGGATTATAGTCGAACTTCTTAATGTATGATTTCGGCAAAGTAAGTTTCATGCCGGTAGTTGTGTTGGTATTGGTAATAGCTTAACTTAATGTAGAGTAGGCGAAGGAAAAAAAAAATATTTTTTTTTCAATTCTTCTCACCAATATATACATATATTTATATATACTATGTCATATAACAATATAATATTGTATATATTATATATTAATATCATATTTATATATTATAATATTATTATACTGTACATAACATGTAACATTATAATATAATAATATTATATAATTTAATATTATAATATGTATACTAACGAGTCAAACTGAAAAAATTTAAATCAAATATTTTTTTCTTTATATAGGCTATACAAACGAGTAAAATCGAAAAAAAAAAATCTAAGTTAAATAATTTATTCTTTATATATACAAACGAGTAGAATTGAAAAAAATATTTAAATAAAATAATTTTTTCTTTTTATATAGGCCCTATATATAATCAATTTAGTTATTGTTAGACACCCGGTAATATCACAGGTTCAACGATATGCAGGCTGGACTCCGCAGTCCTGTGTACAATCTGTCCTTAGCTACTTGCTCCAGTGAGTGGCTAGTTGTACTCGCAATGTTACAAAGCGTGGGAGTCAGGTAGTGTTTACATGCAAGTTTTCTCAAGGGCGAGTTTCAGAAACAAAGGGATTCAATCACGAAAGTGACTCCATGTGCATGTGTTTGAATGCATTCGCAAAATTTCCGGGTCCCTAATAATGAACGTTGGAAATTGTCCCTTGCCAACTTATTATTATTGAGCTAACATGTAATTAAAGTAAACTCACATGCATGCCCTCGTAACTGTAATAAAAAAACAGATCCTTTATCGAGTATTACCGGAGTTTCACTTCTCTGTTGATCAGCTTATTAACGAATTACATATGCTACAGTGAAATAACAACGAAATAAAACTATGCATATATAATAACACAAGTAACTTATAGTTTTATTTAGTATGTTGAAAAGTAAATATAAAGAAGTTATATTATAAACATGGCAATTCTGAATTGTCTCTCTCCAACATTCACTATGCGCAGTCTAACGTTGGCCTTAGGGAAGTGTAAGAAGAAGAAGAAGAAGAAGAAGAAGAAGAAGAAGAAACGAAGAGTAATTGTAGCATGCATCGAGAATCTTCGTTATTAGAAGCATATAATAAGAGTCATAACTCCAATGTTAAACAACAAGAACCTTATTTTCAACGAAGACGTCCGAAGTAAGCTAATATGACTACCATTTAACAACTGTAATATCAACTACACTCAATGTAACACAGTTGTAATTTTTAGTCATTAGTATCTCAATTTTTTCCTTTAAAAGTAATTATTTTGTATGTTTACCTTCCTGAAATGGTCCTTGGTGAATAGCGTAAGCTGCAGAAGAACACTTACCGTTCTGCATTTTTAATACAAATATATTGCAAGAAATGTCCAATTAAATAAATATGTAATCTGCATTGGCCCTTGGAATTTGACATTCAAAATTGCGGACGGTAATGGCGGTTCAACAATGAACGATGAGGATTGAAGACGGACTTCTCAAAATTGCATGTTCATAATATAATTTTAATTATTTTATTTAACTTTTCAATATAGCCTACTGAATCAGGGGTCTTCAACGCATGGTCCGCGGACCACAGATGGTCCTCGGAGGCCTCTCTCTCTCTCTCTCTCGGCTTGCTCGCCTTTTTAAAATAGAACATGCATGAAAATGTTTGTGAACATAAGCAGTATTTTACATTTCGTAATACCACAGTAGTAGTAGTCTGCAAGCGTCACTCGCGTTGTGTATGTTGCCCATGCTGTCTCGCAGGTTGAAGATCCCTGCGCTAAACAAAATTAACTATTTGTCAGTTTTAAGGCGTACAGATGGTGGTTTATCGCGTTAAAACTTGACAGTTTACTGGGATTCAACGTACGTTCTGCTTATGAAATGATTACTAGCTTTCGCTTGTGGTGGAGATGTTGTCCTCTTTGACTGAGCCAATAAGAGTCCCGCTATTGTAATATTTGATGCTTGTTATTGGTCTGCAGACAGCTAAGTTGTGTCAGACCTATATAACCAAATCACACATTTGGCAAGAAACTACAGCGGTTTCAAGGGCACAAAATATTTTTTTCAATATACAAAATCATCTGTAATAAAGCGTGAGTATAGCTGCATTATTTCAATTCGTTACTGTTCTACTGTAATATATATTTTTTCGTTTCATGTCAGGCGGAGGTGTAGAACTACGGCAATCTTCTGGCAAGGGGGAGTGTTAGATTATTTTCTTGTATTTTGGTTTTCGAGCCGTAGCATTTATTCAAGTTGTATTATCAAAATTTCTCTTTGACAAGACATAGCATATGTTCTTGATAACCTTCTTGAATGAGATAATAATTGCATGTTTCAATAATAAATTACGCAAAATCATTGCAAGGGAATTTTAGGTTAACTTGAATAATTACAAGTCCAGTATAATGTGAACATGTAACTCTAGTATGATCTCCAAAATTCTTCACAAACATCTTCTGTGCCTGAACATTGCCACATTTAATTAGGAAAGAAATTATTGCAGAACGTCAGTAAATAAAATTTAGCATCTCTCTCTCCCCCTTAAGGATTTATTTACCTTATCCCACTTACGAGGGCCTGTTTATTACATGCTACGTGCACACGTGCCTGTTGCGTGATGGCTCGTGTGGCCCGCGCTCGGACAAGCAGAGACTGCGGAGCATCCTGTAGTTATGATGTATCCCGCACGTCACTTTCCTGCCGCAGAGCCACAGTCCGAGCCGAGAAGGATATCGTCGTGTTGCATTAGCTGATTGGACCCTCGAGAAGCTGTGCTGCCATGCCGTCTCAGGGGTGTCCATGCACGCGCTGGCCCAGTCGTGCCACACAAGAAGTAAGTAGCGTGACGCGGTTTTTATCCGACACTTTTTCCTCTCTGGGATGTCATGGTGCCGGAGTTGGTGGATATATGGTTATAACAAATACCTTTTATAACAATACCGGAAACGTCTATCTTTTAGCATGGCGAAGAATGGAAATCATTCACCTAGTGAAAAATGATTGAAACCATTGCATAGAATAAAATGTGTGTACAGTTCTCTGTGGAACTTCGTGTGTAATTTTATGGATATCAAATATATGTACACAGCAAACAGATACAAAACAAAGGTGTAGAAAAGGCTAATCCCAAACACTCCTCGCTAAGATCGCTAGTAAAATAATGTTTCCAATAATCAGATAGAGTGTCCGGTATTGGAATGTAAGGTATTGGGCATAATGAAAGTCTTGTTGACCTTATTTTGTTATCTGTGAGGAAATTGACTCGTAAGTTACGTCTAAGTTGCCCTTTCTAAATATACAATTGCCATCAAATTACAGTAGCAAGTTGTTATATAAACCAGTGTCTCAAATTTCTCGTGACTTTGTTTACAAGCGGTATTACAACCACTAAAACGCACCCCTGTATTACTTCTAACATTAGTTGTGCAGTTATGTAGAGTGTGAATCGTCGTGTTTAAGGGCGTTCCAAAGGGACATAACCATAATTTTATATATGTATGAAACAGTGCTAGTTTTGTAGAAGTTACTCGGGAGTACATTATACTCTTACAAAATAAAATAGCTCAGCCAGTTTTCCCATAATGCCATTTCAAAGTCAATATTTGCGTGTTTTTAGTTCATACACACCCCCAAAAACTAATCAACATATTGAAACGAAATAATTCACAGTAAAATTAGAATAACTGGCTAGGGCTTTACGCATATAAAAATTCATTCAAAGAATGTTTTGTATTTTTAAAATTATTCTGAAATTTAAGATTGTTTTGCTATATTTAGATTTTTTTTTTAATACAAAAATATTTCGTATTGGGTTTTATATACTTAAAGTCCTAGCCCGTGACATGTACTTCACCCACGGTCGTAGAAGAACAGGTCTGGACACTCGCCTATCTAACAATGTATTTTGCTTGACCCCCTTGTTGTTTGGCTGTAGTTCGTCATGTTACCGAGAATGTCGTTCTTTTAGGTCCTATTTCCCGGGCGGTCGGACTCAAATTCCGCCCACTTTTTTCCTTTGTTAAATTTATAAAGTAAATAAATATTTCTGGAGCCATGATTTTAAATTGTGAGCGAAAGGAGTGTTTCATATATTGATAGAAAATACGTTTTAATAAATTGTTTATCTTAACGGAAAGGAAGTGGGCGGAGTTTAGTCCGACCGCCGTAACATCAGCGCAAAAAAAACACAATATTCTCGGTAACTTGGTGAACTACTGCCAAACAACAAGGGGGTCAAATATCCAAGCGAGCGTCCAGACCTGTTCTTCTACGACCGTGACTTTACCTATGAATTATTTCGTTTCGTTATGTTGATTGGTTTTCGGGTGGTGTGTGAACTAAAAAACATGCTAATTTAGGCTTTGAAATGCCATTATGAGAAAACTGGATGAGCTAATTTTTTTGTAAGAGTATAATGTACTCCCAAGTATCGTCCACAAAATTATGACTGCTTCATTCATAAAATTATGTTTTTTCCCCTCTGGAACGCCCTCAACATATTATATTAATATGTATAATTAAGATACAAACTAAATACAATGTCTCAAGTAATTCGAGTGGTAGCATTATTTATTTTGTGGCCTTG
Source organism: Medauroidea extradentata (assembly GCA_003012365.1). Lineage (NCBI taxonomy): Eukaryota > Metazoa > Arthropoda > Insecta > Phasmatodea > Phasmatidae > Medauroidea > Medauroidea extradentata. The sequence goes on from PNEQ01123415.1 coordinate 6,590, forward strand.
GGGAGCGGGTTCGTTACTTCGCCATCCACGTGGTACACTGGCGGGACGCCACCTAACAATTCGCAGTAATGGTGGTTTTCCGACTTTAGCCGTGGAGGTTTGTAGCCAATGAAACAGTACCACACGACTCACACGTAGACGTATGAAGGCAAAATCCGTATTTTAAACTGCATTGTAACCTACGTACTCTGTAAAATAATTCAAGTACTTTATACTAAAATTTATATGGAAAATACTTGCCAAGGGAAATATTTAACAATGCAAATGAACAAAAATGTAAATGTTCGATTTGCCAAAGGTAAGCCTAAAGATAATATTGAACTTGAATATTACCTACCAAGCAGAATTTTTGTATATGTAAACGTAAAGATATACATTTTCGCATTCTGTATTTTGTAAGCGTAGAGATATACATTCTCGCATTCCAGAGGTCCCGGTTTCGTAGCCTGACTCCGACCAATTTTGATGTAAGTTTTCTATGGTTTTCCGAAACTAGTTCAGGCTAATGCAATGCTATGATGATTCCTTAACAAAGGCCATGGCCGAGTCCATTCCTAGTTCCTTTCTTTTTGTAAAAATTTGCGTGGAAGCGTCTCGGTGCCCACGTTGTCAATGGAGAAACGTAAAACCTAATTATTATAATTTTATATTTTTTTTGTATAAAAGTGCAGTATTTTCCTATCGTAAAATAAGTTTTACAGCGTATCGTTAAATTACAATAAGCGTTTGGTGTACAGTTCCGCTTGGTAAATAAATATCTCCTTGTTTCCGTGTATTTACAAAGTAAAATTTTGCTTGCGTTGGTACAAGAGCAGTATATTTAACCAATTGTACCAGAACCATATTTTCGTGTGGTATGAAGTTACCCCTTGCAGACGCAAGTTAGTCTCACTTAATTGTTATTTAAAAAATACTACAATGATTTAAACATATCTAAATCAATAGCAACTAGACACTAATAACTGTCGTTACACTACTTCGTAATAAAAGACAAAAATAATTGTCACCGCATTGTCGCATGACACTTCGACACTCTTAATTAGTACGAGAACATATCCGTTATTATTCACTGTGCATACATATTCTTCTTACAGAATTCGTCTGGACCATATTTCGTTATAGATATGTTCAGTCCCGCGCTTATCTGACTGCAAAGTGTTTTGCCAACTTACTGGGTTTTTGCGTATAGAAAAACTTTAGTAGCTAAACAAAGTTCAGCGAAAAAATCAGTCTATTGTCGCATGTTAGGAAAAATAAATGAACGGAGAAAAATATTTGTGCTAATTTATATCCGACTGAAACAAAAAAAAATGTCGTTTTCAGTTTTTTGTAATTTGAGTGGAATAAGTTCAACCGTACTTAGTTAACTTATTTCATGTTTGGGCATCTTCGTGGTTACAATAATTATATAACGTGCAGAACTGCTTTAAACGACCTGAGTTATGAGTCAAAGTTTATATGTGTAAAGAAAACGTAAAATACGCCTGTGAATACGAGTTGCTCGAACAAGTGGCTTTTCGGCAATGCGATTTTCGGCGAAACTATTTTTGGGAAAACGACTTTAACGCAGAATTGAGCGCTTAAAATACTTTTCGGGAAAATGACGCGTCCCCGATAGACACGTACATTTCCTAAGTTGCGTTAATAGTATGTCTAAGCATGGTTAGGAAGAAATGCAATTATATACCTTTAGAAAGAAATGGTGCTCGCATCTCTAACAACAAGCCTCGAATTTGCGGGAGAAAATGTTATTAAAAAGAAAATCGATAAGCGATATTGTCCCCATCACTGCCAAGTGACATGTCCGTCCAGCCGAATGAAAGATTGTGTAAAAGTTCATGTACAGCTCTCTACGTTTAGAAACTGACGGTTAATGGAGAAAGAAAAAAATAGCACTTGATATATTGATATGTAGTGGTATTAATCCACGGAGTATTCCATCACTGTCACAAACACTCAAAAGCACGCAAGGGAGAGTTTTTTTTTATTTCAGTGTGTCCTGTCTGTTACATTTCTCGCCGGCAATATGGAGATGTGTTATGTGACTGCTGTGACGCGATCGTGTTAAAAGGCGGGCGTACGGATGATCGAGTTATTACGGGTGTAATCTCGGTCGGCGTCCATCGCGCACGGTCGTTCACGTCAGCCCTCATCGACTCGTCGCGGACTATTTATTGTGTGTTCGCGGGTCATTCCGCAGCTCTGTGATTCATTCCGTTACAGCTCTTCGCACGTTGTTAAAGGTGCCGCGCGCAGAGCGCCAGGAACAACCGGGTTTATTAATAAACTAACCCATCTGCATCATGGTGTCTGTTTGCGAATGTGGCGCTGCATAACTTGAGCGGTTTTCGCATTAGAAGCTAAGTGAAGTTAAAAGATTTTGGTCAGCACTCAACTTGTATGTGTTTAGCGCTGATGAGGGATGACATGATAGGAGTAAGCAGTGGCGCCGGAATGAAGGGGGAAACGGGAGATCCCCGAGAAAACCCGCCGACCAGCGGCGTCGTCCGGCACGATTCCAACATGCGAAAATCCGGCAACCGATCCCGCCGGGAATCGATCCCGGATTGTCTTGCTGGGAGGCGAGTGCTCTAGCCACTGTGCCAACCGCGGCTCTCCAGGACGGAAATATAAGGACGACCTTGAAACGCGCATCAAATACGTCGCCTCAAGCCGCTGAACTAGTGTGCATATTTCCCGCCGACTTTAAGCAGTGTCCATATAATTTTATTGGTGGAAAATCCGTTGCACAGTTCAGTGCACGCTTATATCTTATTTTTCACATACATCCGGTTAGCAAATTTTTAAATACGGCAGTCTGAAAAGACCGTTTTTAACTATGTTGGAGGACTTCGAAACAGTGCTTTTAACGCGCATGGTGTTTTTTAACAGTGACGTTCCATCTTTGTCCAAAGTGTGCTTTCTTTTCGTACATTTTGGCACAATGGGCGCATGTCACTATATTTCCACGCACATTACAACGCACTTGAAGCACGGTGCCCTACACAGTTCGTTTAAATGGGCAAACAATACTTTGCATTGAAGCTCTTATGTGTCTGTGATATTTTATTAAGTATCTGCAGCTTATAATTATTGGTAAATGCATTGTTGTCCGTTAATTCTTACGTGAGTTTTAGTATAAATAAAACAAATAATAAAAATGACAAAAATAATAAAATATTAATAAAAAATAACACACAAATATTTTCAGTGGCTGCCGACCGCCGTGTAATGTGATTGTGCACGCGGAGTAGATTTTATCTGCCTTGTTCAAGTAATTTTACCAGTTCCTCCACTAACAAGGAAGTTTAAATATGCAAATATATAATATTTGAACACGTTACAATCACAATCTGTAACGCTTGAAGCTTGGTATTATAGTTAAGGTTAACGGATGATACGTCCGTGCAGTTGATTCATGAGTTATTGATGTTTATCGTACAATTTCGTTGATACACTTACTAGTTCTTAAGAATGTACGATACTTTTATACTTATACGCGAAAATACCAAAAATTTAGTTTAAGTAACAATGGCCACTGTAAAAATTAGTCTTGAGTATTATGAAAACATTGCAAGGTAATTTAATAATTCCTTTTACAGAAAGTGTTATACATCGTTACGACATATCTATGTTAGTCCTACTGCAAATCCTTTTTTCCGCATATCAACATTCCGTTTCGATACGTCGGTACAAAAATTCTTTATTCCGTTTCATTCCTTCTTCCCGCGTTGCCGATGTTTACGTGTTCGTTATATTTCAGATGTTACGTCTTAAAACGGCAGTGGACTTTAATAGAAGTCCTCGCTTGTCGCATGGACGGTTTATTGTTTCAAAATACGTTATAACAGTCATAAGGTTAGGGATGTAGTGTTTGTCATACAGATACAAGTACGGCTATAGTAACAACAAGTAAAATAAAAATTATAAGTTTACAAATCATCATAGTCATTAAGGTAATGATGGATATAAAACATTACTCATAAAACATTAATCATTAATGTGACGATAGATAAAAACGTATAAAATACAATATACGGTACTGCAGCGTGCGTGTCACGCGAAGCGGCTTAACTTATTCTTATTACGTTTAGCTACGAAAGGAACACAACGCTTACAACTACACTTATAATTTTACAAATTCAGAGCGTTTGAACAAGATTTTCCGGCCTCTCAAAATGGTTACAAACGGCTCTTCGGACTGCTGTAGCTCCTAAAACACCCCCTGAATTCGCGAAGAGCATAATGAGATACCTGCGCTGGTCTTTACTATACACGGATAAAATTTCAGGGTGTCCCACAAGAAAAAGACTTCAAGGAAAACCTTGCTCGCCAGTTTGGCGCGCTACGAATAGAGGCGACTTGCTTCTCTTCGAGCATGGTACTCTGGCTCTTATTGCCCTGCTGTTTACACGCATCAAACGTGGAAATTTTAAACCGGTTTTTACAATGGAGGTGTGTATTGTGTATTTTTCGAAACATGGATATGCATACATGCCTATAAAATCTGTGATACTGTTTTATAACCAAAAATAACATTACGTAACGTCTGCTGAACGTGTTTTGTAAAGAACCTGTGATTTGAATTTTCATGATTGTTCTGTAATCCACCGAATGTGATTTTCCCAAAAGATAGGAAGTACTCCGAGAGGACTTGGAAATTAGCAGGAATGAAGTTACGTTTTTCTCGTTAGCTTTGACTGATGGTTATCTTACATTGAAATTCCTCTTGCTGCATTTGTATAGAACAGTATACAAGTACGGGTGTCGTGAATTAATTTACTGACTGACTTGGTTGGGGACTTGAAGAGGATAGAAAATATTCCAGTTATTAATCCAGGCAGACGAGGTGTAAATACGTCATCACAGCTCAAGAGTAGGAGCCAGAGGGAAAGTAAGATCTCTCTTTAGCCAAATAAAAAGAAAAGTATGCCGCCTTGTAAACTTTTTGTAATGTTTCTGTCAGCCTTGAGTGCGATGCTCAGGAAATTTATGTATTAATTACCATTGCAATGCTAACTAAGGTGTAATTAGCTGATATATCGTATCGAAAGAAAAAAAATGTTTCAATGTTGAGAAGTTTCGTCATCTCCCAGCATTACGTATTTGTCAGTTTTTTTTCCCCTCGCCAAATGCCGGCTTAAAAAAAAAAAAAAAAAAAAAACACGTTACCGCGATTGCCCCGGACCCACCAAACCTGTCAGTTTTGGAACTTTCCCCATTACCTTTCACCGGTATGTTCGGGGGTTGGAGAGGTCGAAGAATTTCGCTCCCGGCTGACAAATTCTGTGTCAGGCGATGTGTTTATTAATGGACCTCGCTGTGCCAGGCATGGCACGTTGCAATCAGACGTCACGATCTGACGCCTCCCGGTGTTTCGCAGTGGCTGGAAAATATAGCGAGTTCGTACGAGGACATGTTAAGGGCACCCGCCTACTGGAATGTGTTTGTGTGAGTGAGACATGGCGCCAAGAGCTCATCTGGTGCGGTATCGCCTCTAGCACAAGACACTGAAACGGCGTGCGGTGGTATCGCAGATCACTCGCCTGACTGACACTTCCAGTGGTGACCCTAATTGTTGTTGGTGAAAACAGAAAGTTTAATGCATGTTTCTAGGGCAGTTGCACACAAACCCGTGATTTTTTTTTTGTAACTCCGAAGTGACATGTTTTGAATCTACTTTTACTTCATCGTTTGAAGAGTATTTAATTTTCGTTCATTGACACAATGGGCACATGTAGAATTATTTCGCAAAAAAAAAAAAAAAGATTTATCTACTCACTGCAGCGCATTCTTATTGTGTTGTAGGCGGCACCCTTAACTCTTGAAACAGTGTGCTTTACACACCGAGACAAAATTATTGTTGTACGTACAATGCTCTGCTAAAATATGGAGAACAATCTTGTTTGCTTGCCGGTACTATGTGGATAGTAGAAAAAAATATCGGTATGTAGAACAAACATAATGCCCTGTTGTAAGAACAATCCAATCTATATATTAGTAACCGAAAGTATGGTTCCGCCAACAACCCACAGGAGAACAGCAAGTCTTGTAGTATGTTCCTACAAACCACCGCTTTATAGAAAACAATTGTAAGGAAGTCACATTCTTCCATAAAAGCAATGGCAAATGCGTAGGTTGTACCCCCATTTACCTTGAAAATAACAGGAAATTTTACAGTTCTGAAGTAATATTTGACGCACATCTGAACATCTTGGCTTTTATTATTTTCATTTTCTGCGTGGAAACTCGCGTTACATTAAAATTCAATTACTGAAATCACCGTGTGAACTATAAAATGTATGTGATCTTTGAAAGAACTATGCAATGGGAGTGCATGACTGGATTTGTTTGTATGGACATACTCCATTGCGAAATAAATGACTGTCACAAGAAAACTAAAAGTGAAAATAAGACAAGAAAACATAAATAAGCAGAGTATGCTTTAGTCATCAGGATACATACACAACATGAAATTCCAAAACTGGAATCTGGTCAGATAAAACAAGGAAACGAACGAAAAAAAAAATTCCAGTTTTGGAATTTCATGTTGTGTATGTATCCTGATGACTAAAGCATACTCTGCTTATTTATGTTTTCTTGTCTTCTTTTTACTTTTAGTTTTCTTGTGACAGTCATTTATTTCGCAATGGAGTGTGTCCATACAAACAAATTCAGTCAAAATGTATGTGATTTAATAGTCTCACAATTAGAAGAAACAACTTTCCAGAAAAAAACATTCCAATGTCATAGTTACAAGTTAGTAGTGACACACTCTTATAGAACAACTTACTTACTGTACTTTTCCTTCAGCCTATTTCTTTACACGACTGAGAAAGTTATTAGTTTGAAACAGACCAGCAAACAATCAAGGACTGATTAAATCGACACCTGAGCTGGACTTAGGTTGGTGTGGCAGTCAGTGGCAGAAAACCTTAAGGCACGAGAATTCTGCGTGTTCTAGTCTCGGGCGAGAAAACATTCGTGAGATCACTGACATATTAAGGTAGGTTTTATATATATATATATATATATATATATATATATATATATATATATATATATATATATATATATATATATATATATATATATATATATATATATATATATATATATATGCAGTGTCGAGCAGATTTATGCTTGTTAACTGCCATGACATCGCCTTTCATTAAGAGCATCGTATCTGTAATGAAAGTGCTGTTGAGAGCATTTTTAAGTTTTAAAAAATTCTTGCACATTAAATGATGGCCCAGTATTTATGATTATGGGTAGAGGTACGTAAATTTCGCAGATACATTCCAGGTTAGGTTGAACGCCAAACATGTATACTTCATAATCACGTGTGTTATTAGCTGACGGCTGTCACGAAACCCATTTGACAACTGCAAGCCAGTAGTAAATACGGAAATAATTCATAGGGCTCTCGCGTGCTACTATCTTGTACGCTTGTAAGCCAATGAATAATCGACTGTATCCAGAGCGTGTACAGGACTGAGCAATCTAGGCTACTGCCAGATGAATCCGCGAAATTGACGTGCCTCTAACTATGGGCTATGTGTATAGACATGCAAAATTCGCGTTATTTTCTGACAACTGACTAGACTCCAAGTGACTATAGGCTTGTTCGACGTCTCCCGCTGGCCGATATTGTCGTGACTTGCCGCGGAGAATGCTTACACGGTAGAGAGACCAATCTCTGTAAAGACGTAACACACGTCAATGACAACATATAAAAGTTCGTGGCCAATTGAATCGCAGATTATGCTCTGTTATGTATAGGAAAGTGTAGTTTAGTCTGCTACAAAATGACAACGCGAATTTTACATGTCTCTAGCTATGTGTTATATGATTCATATACATGATAAAATAACAACCAGGAATATGTAACCTGATTTTGTAAAATTATTGGCGGATATGATGAATAATACAAACATGACGAAAATGTCAATTACAATTTTCTTTGCTTGAAAGACATAGTTTAAGTCCTCGCGTGCGGATTTTTTAAATGTATAGAGATAGTAAAAACAGACGCAATATGAGTGACACTGGTACGTATATAGAGAATAATACCAAAATTTTTTGCGCGAAACACTAAATCGTCTCCGTGTCGGACGATGCCGCTGGTCGACGAGTTTCCTCGGGGATCTCTCGTTTCTCACTCCGGCGCTGCTCCATTCTCACCTCATGTCACTCCTCACTACCGCTAAAGACCTCGAGGTTAAGTACTGTCCAAAATCTCTCAGTCACTCACTCATTCACTCACTCACTCACTACATTGCTTCGCTGTTTTTCCATAATAGTATATTTTTCTTTGGGACTTCAAGCATATAAATATAGCGCAAAGTCAAACGAATGCTTTACCGATATCTTTTAATTTCACAAATCTCGTTGATACAGACAGAGCAGCCCGAAAAAGTTTTTTTTTTAGACATATTTAAGGGCATCAAAAACGTATTTCTAACTGGCGTGCCATAGTCTTTTAGTAGATAACTACATTGGGAACAAATTGAGCAGTTTTGCGTAAAAAAGAAAACGCGTCAAGTTTACTACGACACTGTTTATGCGCCAATTGAAGTCTTCCACACATAGAACGATTTTCCCTTCACGAGTTTTCCTACGATTTAATAAAAAATATTCGGTGAAGATAATTGCAACTTTAAAAAAAAGTTAGGTTCGTTACTGAATTTGCCGCACACAGTATGGGTGTACTCATAAGACAGATCAAATGTTACAGACGGTTACTATGCAAATCTGGCATAGGTTGTTCACGATTAAGTTAGCGGTTCTTAAAATTTTACTTCGATCAATTTGAATCCGTCTTTACTATTTTCAATATGATAACTTCCATGCAACTAAAACCTAGTGTAAACTTTTCACCACACTCAAAATTTAATGTAGACTATACAGGCCCATTTAAATACATTTTTTGGTTATTATAATTATTGAGGAGTGGCCAGTTTGCAGTGAACAGACTATAACATATGTATACGTTTGACTGTCCGGTAAAAATATTTAGGATCGAAACCACATTGATGTGGTAAATTTGGAAATATTTTTTTATGTTTTGTTGGCACCAATGTCACTTCCATGTGAAGCTGTTCATTTAAAATGCTCTATATTTAACAGGCTGCAAAGGTTATTCGATTCTGCCTGCATTCCTTCACCTGTTTGTTAGTATGTTTGAATACCTTGGTCACAGATTTCGCAGGTTGTTGATCAGTTTACGCTAACAGTTGTTTACTTTAAAATAAATTAATTACAATGCCATCACTGAAGTAACACTTCGCAAGATCTGTTTTATCGACGTGATGTGTGGTGACTACAGTTTTTTCCATATGTGTTAACTTGAATGTTGACGTAATTTGTTGAATTTAAGCCGTTAACTGTAAAATGCACTGTAAATCAGCGGGGGCCACCATGATTTTGGCAAAATCGAGTCTCAAACAATCAGTGAGATTTGCAACCCAATCTCACAGATTTGAAGATTTATTAGACTGTGTGGTTTTAAGTGGGCCCTCCCGTTTGAATACGTTGCCGTTTTTTCGACATTTATGTATACATTTTTAGGATAACGAATGACATCTGATATTTTTGTTTATTTCTGCACTGAAGATTGAAAAACTCGCAATTTTTATTACTTTTATTGATTGTAAAAAAATATTTTCCCCGTTATTTAATGCTTCCAAAACGACTTGTATAAATGTATTTCGTGTAGATATATAGGTAGTAAAATACGCATGTAACGACGCTGAAGTGCGGTAATGGATCATTACTAAATGTCTTTCGACACTAACTATGAAACTATGTCAGAAACTTCTTATAACTCTTTTGTTCATAACTGTCGATCGCACGCATTTAATCTCAATTTTTTGAATGATGTTCCAGTGTAACGGCTGATGGAGTGTTTAGAGCGCTGTCAGCGACTGAATGAGTTACAGCCAATAAAAAGAACGTGATACCAGAAAATTGTGACCGCCATGCTTCCTGTCACAGATTCACTGTTATTTCGTCTTATAACCAGTTACCCAGTTTCGTTACACAAAAAATTTCGTACATTTACTAGGTTCCATGTGAAAAAAAAAATATCGTAAGCATACAAAAATGTTTAAATGTTTGTAAATATGCTGATATATGTACGCTATATATGTCCAAGAAATTCCTATAAAGTTTACATTATTTTTGGAAACTTACAGAGACTGTTTTTAAACTAGTTTCCAATTTTTTTAATTTGGTAAATGCACAATATTTTTTACTTTGTAATTTCACTTCATTTAGCACGTTAACATTTGTGTTGCTGTGTAACTTTGTTTGCTCTGTAAATTATTGCAATAGTGTTAATTGCTGCACAAATTAAATAAAGTCCTTCAGGTGATTTGTTCGCAAATTTTTTATCCTAAAAACAGTAATGATAGCAGTTTTTATCACCTAAAAATATTTTTTTGTACATTTGTGAACGTTACAATTTTCTTTCGTCATGTTCGCCTGTGACTACTCTGCCTCATTTGCTTCAAAGAGCTGATTTTGAATAGGAACACTCTTTACAACTTTATTCGTATACATTCTGCAGTCTGTTAATCACTAATAATTCGTTATGTCTGTTGCAACACAATTACATAAAATAAATTCAGGTTAATTCACTATTTTCCAGCAATAAAAATAAGGCAGGTATTTGTTCACAATGTCAACAAGTGATGTAAACCATTATTTTGTGCATTAACAGTCAGAAGTGTAGATAGGTCTTCTGAAAATTTAGCTAAATTTGCGAAGTTGAGCATTTAGTACCCTAATCCGTTAAATTTACTAATTCAAGCGATACGTAAACCTGTGTTGAAGAGGAAACTATTCTTATCCTTAATTTTTTAGCAGATAAATGTTGCTATATGATATTTAAAGTAACATTGAGAGGTGCAACTTGCCTTCTGATTGTAATTACGCTTTAAAATGACAATCACCATTTCAAGTCTTACAAAGGAGAGTCAGCTAAGGGAAGACAGACGCCAGTTTACTGCCTTTGAAGTAGAGTCTATTATGTATCGCATGTGCGTGCGTTGATCGCCCTTAATGCTTCAGTGCCAGGAAGTCGGTCGGCTCATGCGTAGACGCCCTTCAGGGGAAAGTAGTGTTGCCATTTAGGATTTACGTTTATTTCATCATAATTCTTGTTCCAATTTCAGTTCTGAAAATTTATCTTCGTTTGGGCATAAAATATGAACTATTAGAATTTCTTTAGAAAGAAGCATTTGAAACAGTCCAAAGTAGTAATTAGTATTTCGTTTCAGCAAAATAGACTATATAGGTACTTCGCAAATACTAACTGTAAATCAACCACAGAGTCTTACGATGTTCTTTAGCATGGTTATAGTTTTAATAATTAATCTCAAATGCATTTTATTCCTAAATCTGTGTAAATCTGAGTTGACAGCTGCCCATCCTCCTTAATAGAGCGTGGTACATAATTCAATGCTTAAAGCATTAATTTACATATAACTGTAGATTTCTTGAAGCAAATCTTCGAAAATTAAACAATAGCAATCCTACACAATAGTTTTAGCCAACGTTTTAAACAAAATTGTTTCCAGGCATAAGAACTTCTGAGGCACAATCTCTGACGCCGGAACCTCGTGCATTTAACTGCGGCGCAAGAGATCACGGGTAACGAATGAGTAATTCTGGATAAATATTTACTGATAAAGTTGGCAAATACCATTATATAGGATTGTCATTGAGTATTTTATCTATATTGGCTTCGAAAAAAGCGTAGCAATCAATAATGTTTTCAGTCTTTATTTATCTACGACGCACTGTTAAGGTGGTTGCCTGCTCAGGGCGCCGAGGGATGTGCACAGCTTCGGCCGTTACAAAATTTTTCGAAAACTGCCCATCGAACATGAGTGATGTCTGCTTAGACGTTTGTATACCCACTTCTGGTTCACCCCTACTTAGTAAAGTATATTTTATAACGGCTGAAAATGGTGAAAATGGGTGTTTTTGAGTTCCTTTTTACGTATGGAAATCTTGGCGCAGAATCGTTTATAACGGGTAGTCGTGTACAACATGTGTTTCTCTTTAATATTGTGTCAGAATTATAAGATCACAACTAAAAGTCTCATACAGGCGAGAAGACTGCACGCCAGTTCAGGGAATTGTGTCTTAGAGGCCAGGCTGAGGCGTGAATTTCGTTCTATGTCGTCGTTTCCGCTTCCGCACTTCTAGGCCTCGATCGCACTAAGTCCACCCAGAACTCTGTAATTACACCCGTCGTATAAGTGGTCTCGTTCCTTGCTTGTGCTATTCCTCTATGTGCTACCTCGCTTGATCGGACACGAAGACCGCTGCTGGACCAGAGCATATCGCAGAGGCCTCACGTGGCCGACTCGCGGCGATGTAGAACGCATGCCGGACAAAGGAAGCACGGAGCTGTCGCGTCCTTGAACCGCCGATCTCATGCGCGTGGTTCTGCGTGACTCCCCGCGGGGCTCGTGAGATAACGCAGTCGCCCCGCCTCGCTGAGTCCAACTTTTCTTGCTGCGACCTCTGCATGATATGTTGGACGGTTTGAAAAAAGGGGGGGGGATGTAGCCAGGCGCCTCGCCCCCCGAGGACACACTGACCTCCTCGACCTCTCGCGTGGGCACGGGGACACCCCCACTACCGACTTCTTCCTTCTCCACTGCACGGCCTTCTGGATCTATTCTCGCAGTCTTGCCAGCAGGTCAGAGGCTTATTCTACTACAATCATGCATTGTTAGATATGTACATTTATTACGGGACTGCCGAACGAGGTGGTGCAACGGTAACACGTTGGACTCGTATTCGTGAGGACCCAACTCCGGCCATTCTGAGTTCGGTTTTCCATGGTTTTCTGAAATCGCTCCAGGCGAATGCTGGAATGGGTGCTTAACAAATGCCTTGGCTGACTTTTCTCCCAGTTCCTGTCCTTGTATCAAGTTGTGTGTCACCATCCCTAATGACCTCGTTGTCGACGAGACGTAAAGCCCACTTACCTTACCTTGTTGCGGGACTGTTTTTTAACCTTCAACGTAACGTATTTACTACTGACGACTGGCGAGTCCCTATTTGACTAGGCCAATGTTAGTTCAGGTGCGCTACGAATGAACGTCTGTAATTCGTCTGTAAACTGATACATCGTGCCACATAAACGTCGTCCAATAGACGCAGGACGCTACACTGATTTGGAGAATACGCTGGCAGAAGTGGTTCTGGCGAATTTCCACCACTTCTAGGCATTGTTAGAGACCGGAAAAATTTGGGGGTTCACTGACGTGTCGGCTAGCCTCCAAGAATGTATGTGTACTCAAGCAAACAGCAGCTGTTCATTAGCTGTTCGGTGACACAGTGAAATGGGCCTACGTTTAGTCCCGTTGTTATTATTGGCTCAGCGACTTCCAAGAGTTGTCAAATAAGTAAACGACCAATTGTGAAAGGGGCACGAATTTATACTTGCTGGAATTCTAGTGTGTGCCTAAAAGAAAACGCGAATTTTTAGGTCCCTAGGCATTGTACGTTATTTGACACGAATAACGTTTATTAAAGCTGTTTCTGAGATTGGAAGAATGATCATTGTACCCTTGAATCCTCGGAAGATTTCACGGCAATGCATCCTTCGCATTCAAGGCTGAATACGGTTAACGTTACGTCCGAATTCTTGAGAAAACAAACGATTGTCGCAAGGGCTCAAGAATACGTGCTACACATCCTTAAGGGCACAGTCTACAGCAATTGTCATCACCGTGTTTTTATTTTTATATTTGTACCAGATATTTTTATATTTTTTATACACAATATGTGACTAAATTTTGCTCTTAGAATTGTTTTTATCTCGCATAGTTTTTGCGTAATGGTTCGTTAAAGTGAAAGTTTGCAAGTTTCCGTTTTAAGGACGACACTAAACCCAACTCACTTACCATACTGACAAAATTCACAGTAAATAACGATGACGTAGGCTACAAGTTCAGCTATGTTATACCATAGTATAAAATATTTTTTTATTAAAAAAAATATAGAATTTTTAAAATTATTTTTTTAAGTTTCAGCATTTGTATTTAAATACAAAAAGTTTTTATTCTTTATTTTTATGTACGTGACATTGTAGCCTGCGAAGTCTTTATCCACTGTGAATTTTTTTCAGTTTGGTTTGTCAGTTGATTTTACTGTAGTCCTTAAAACGGAAACATGCAAATTTTGAATTTAACAAGCCATTACGCGAAAACTGTGAGAGATAAAAAAATTTTATAAGATAAAAATTTGGTCACATTTTGTATCTGAAACAAGAAAAAATATCTGGTACAAATAAGAAATAAAAACACTGTGAAGAAAATTGCTGTAGACCGTTCCCTTAAAACTATGATCCATTATGGTCGACTGTTGTCACGATCATTATTTTTTTAAATTTTAAACTAGAGCAGGTATCGAGAAACTGTTGCACAGCTTTGTTATAAAAAATTTAGTATGAAGTAAAATTTTTTCTAGACAAAAATTGCATAGATTTGGTTAATTAGTTCATTAATGAGAATTTACTTAAATGCATAATTAACTGAAACATTAATGTTTTTTGTCTTGAAAAAAATAGTTGAGATAGAATACATTGTTTTTAACAAAATTATGCAACAGTTATACGATATATGCTCTCGGATAGGATAAAGAAAATATGGTAACCAAGGTTAGTGGATCCTTCGAGCGCGTGACTAAATTACCTTGTGTTGTAGGTCGCTGAGTTCGTCGTTAAATCGGTACTAATGTCACCGAGTGAAAGATACATATGGTTCCATTCAACAAAGTGGAGGTGACCTTGACGTAGCTTCGGCGCCTCCGCCGATAAAAAAAATAGGTCGTCCCAGTATGACCAATGAATATATATATTTTATGACGGCCTTCTTGAACACTGAAACTTTTGTCTGAAACATTTCTGGATATGACCACTAGTTTGAGTGCTATTGCTCTGTAATACTTTATGTGCCTCATCGTGTATAATCACCCAATCATACGTGTTGCTAACTAACTACAGTGTTTTCAAGGGTATGTTGGGACAAAACATTTTCGCGATATACCATCATCTCTATACATATCTCACAAT
Source organism: Medauroidea extradentata (assembly GCA_003012365.1). Taxonomy (NCBI): domain Eukaryota; kingdom Metazoa; phylum Arthropoda; class Insecta; order Phasmatodea; family Phasmatidae; genus Medauroidea; species Medauroidea extradentata. The sequence continues at coordinate 21,687 of PNEQ01123415.1, forward strand.
CAATTATAACACAAAGTAAGAGCAGCAAAACTTAATTAACCGGACATATTATTAATTCGGGACAGTAAAATTAAGCCGGTAAAGGCAATTACCGGGAAGGAGAACTGATAACACAAGACAGAATGATACAATCCACCAGGCTGGTATCTCTGTTATCTTTTCAAATAATTGTAATCAGCGTAATTTTAACATATTCAATAAGTTACAAGGTTTTACATGGGCAAATCTGTTGTTTTGTCAATATTTTCTGGTGGAAAAGTGAGGAAATAACTTTTCCGGGTAACAGATTGAGTACGTTTGTTTATTTCGAAAAATATTCAGTACAATTTCTAGGAATAAATTTGTAGTTTGAAAATTGCATTAGCCAAAATATTATTATATGTAGCCTACTTATCCACAGTTTTGTATGATCCTAGTGTGCGTGAGTTTACCACTATTTGCGAAGAAAGCATGCAACAAATCTTTGTTTGGTCGTTTTTTAAAGTGAATTTTGTCTTTTTATAAGTTAGAGTTTAATGTAAAAAATGTTCAGTACATAATAGGTTGAGTAGTCCTGTATATACATTGTGTAATAGTTGGGTTTTAGGGTATTTTATACTTTCGCTCTGTTTATAGCGTACACAATTTTTAGGAAACGTAACTTCATTAAGAAAACTACATAAGAATTACGAATGCCAACAGTTAACATTACAAAATCATTCTTGCTGAAAATTTTCTTTTAAAATTACCACAATGTGCAGTGGGAGAGAAGTTTGCGTTTTGTTTTAAAAGGTCGTGGGTTCAAATCCTACCAGGTACTTCTGTGTATATATTTTTGGTGTCGATTTATTGAGTTTCGTACATCACAAAGGGGAAAAAAATGTATAATTACACACATTTTTATAGATTATAATTTGGTTGAGCTGCGAATTTCACTGATTTAATAAGATTATATATTTCGTTATGGTTTGTGGCATAGAAAATATTACTAATGCAAAACTTGTGTAGTCATATTTGCTGCTGTCCACATTCAATTCATTGAGCAAACGTGACTAGAGAATTACGTGTTTGAAACGAACGCAAAATATGTGAACAGGATTACAATAAAAATGGAAGCCAAAGCGAAGAGAAAATTTGTAGTGATTAATTTATAAAACACTTAATTTTTACTCTAAGGCTCTAAAGAATCTTTTAGGTGCAATGCAAGTGGCTACTGTGTTGTGTCCATGAATGTTAAGAATATATGTGTAGGACAGTCGATTATTTTCTTTTTTTTTTTCCTGAGTGTTCGAAGGAATTGTTTCCCTTCTAATGTCCTTCCTAATGTCGAAAAGAACCTCCTTACCTGTCTACAATAACTTTGAACACCATTGCCGTCATTAAAAGAACAATTGCAATTGTTCAAACTAAGTATGCCGGCTTAGGCATGACAGGTAGCTAGTTCTTTCATATCGGTGAAGAAAACTCGAATTTTTTTAACGGAATGCTTTGAAAAATTTCAAGCCTAAGAACAGTCATAATATAAACAATTATATGTAGGTGTTTTAAAAAATAATGCACCGCCCATTCGATATATATATATATATATATATATATATATATATATATATATATATATATGTATATATATATATATGCTTGTTCCCATACATATATATATGCTTGTTCCCATAGTGAAATTTGTTATAGGCCTACTTCCGGTACATAAATCAGAAAAAAAATATGAGTTTATTTATTGTTACCAAAAAGGTAAGCAATTAGACTATTTTCCAAATCACTGTAAAACTACCAAGCGTGGCTTAACACACACACCATAACTGACCTTAGCATCTCATCCCTCACGTATCACACTATACAAAAAATAAATATGTATTGAATTTGGCGTTATAAGTAGGGACAGGAAAATTTCGCGTATATTCAATGGCCTGCCTAAAGCCCCGTCTATTCGTTCATTGTCCGTTGTTCCACTGAGTAGCAGCTAGTTGACTAATGGTTGGGGCTCGAGTATGCATAGGCTAGTTGGTTCTAATATGTAGGTTATTGAATTCACGAAATTTTCCTATCCTTAGTTATAGGTGACGGAACCAGTGTGGTTCAGCAGAAAATTGGGAGGCGATCGGTCCATTGGCAGAGAACGGAAAAATTCGCGAATTCGCTGACCTGCAAGTCTGTGTAACGAAGCATGCTGCATACAACAGTTGCTCATTGGTTGTTCGCTGACACATAAACATAATATAATTGGACATGAATTTCTTGCTGTTTTATTATTGGCTCAGAGCCTTCTATGAGTTGTCAGGTAAGTCAAGGCCTAATTGTGACACGAACATATACTTATTTTAAATTCTAGCTCGTGGCCAAAAATAACTCGAATATTTCAAGTCTCTGGTTATGGTTAGAGATGATGGTACATCGCGAAAATAGTTTGTGCCAACATATCCTTGAAAACACTGTAGTTTCGTGTGACATATATGATTGGGTAACATACTTCTGACACAGCGTAGCTGTCTGCAGACCAATAACAGGAATTAAATATTACAGTGTCGGGATCTTATTGGCTCAGTCAAATAGGGTAACAGCTCCAAATACAAGCGAAAGCCAGTAATCTTCTGGTAAGAAGATTTGTTGAAACCCAGCAAACAGTCAAGTTTTCCCGCGATAAACCATCACCTCTAGTCATGAGGTGTATTGCAGTAAGAGACCGGAAAATTTCTCGGATTCAACGACCAGGCGACTTGACTCGACAGTCGTATATACAATCTTTTCTTAGGCACGTATTCATTAGCTGCTTCTGCAGTGAGTGGCCAGTTGGACATCTGACAAGGTAACGAGTTAGTCGGTGAGTGTTTACCTGCAATTTTGTTATTGTTTCACATTCTTCAAGGAAGATTTTCAGTAATAGGAACCCAATCACGGAAGTAATTAACGTATACATGAATTTGAAATCTAACGTCTTTTCAAAATCAATTCACGAAATTTTTGGACCTCTAGATCCCAGTTACCAGTACCTATTTGCATGGAGTGACACAACAAACTACGGGAAAATACCAATTAGGATTGCCGGATCGGGGATCGAACCTAAATTATCCTGACTACAAAGCTTTTTTTAGTTGTAACTACGCCGGTAAAATAGCGAGATGTTCCCTGTGACTTGCCTAGGTAACCGTCAGAATAATAATCGGAAAATATTTACAAAATGTATGAAGCGAAGATGGGAGTGTGTCTGTAGGCTAGGCTGGGGCACAGGCTACATACAAGGCTCGGGATAAAGTGAGCATTAAAAAAAACCTCTGCTAAAGTTCTACTTTCAGCCAATTCGTGTCTTTCCGCGCATAACGGCCAATGACGGTGCATGTCTACCTCTCTTGACATGTCACATGATGTTTGCGCATGTAAGATAAATTGTGTAGTCGATAGGAACCTAAATAGTTGGATTTAAAAATATTTATTAATTGTAGAATACAATTAGGCCCCATGTCGTTTTAGGTTAATTTTGTTTCAGTATTTTTGCATTTAAATAGGAAAATACACGGAACTATATTGCGTGATTTCGCTGCCAACCATACAAGTAGTAAGGGAACTATCGATAACGTCGAATTATATGAATTAACGTCTAGTGATATTTTTCAAAGGTTAAATTTTTAGTGCTCACTTTATCCCGAACGACCTATATCAATACAGACGTGAAATGACGTGCGACTCATTTGTTATAAGGGCTAACTTCACCGCTTGTTGGCTGCCCGAGTTGTTAATACAAGCCCTCGTGTCTGGTTTCTCCATGTTATGGCAAGTTTCCTATTGGCCATGCTGCCGGCTAGCAGGGCAGCAGCCCTACGCTGATTGGCTGTAGGCGTAACCGTCATGTTGTTGGCCAGAGAAGCCATTTTGCTGGCGTGTGTGACTGAGTTCGCTGCCCTACCGGCTATTTCGCTTTTGTATTCCTAAATATTCTGTGGCTGAGGAAGAGTGGGCCGTCGCACGTGCGAGCGCGTGACGTCACATCCCGCCACGGCCCGTGGCTTCCTCTTTCTCTGGCCGCGCGCAGAGGTGTCGGGGCCCAGATCACAAATGTGTGATGATGGCCGGCGGTGATAGCATAATGAGCACGCGTGGTCGTCTCCTGATGGTCAACTTCCCTTTCATTGGCGTCTTCCCCATCTCCCACCTCTGCCAATCAGTGCCTGCCTACTTCGCCGCCTGCCCGGGCCAATCACGGCCCGGCCAGGGGAGGCCCACATGTCGCCGTCGTTTAGACACGTGCGCCGCTGGAATGCGACATGGAGCCTCGCCCCACTGCGGGCGGATGTACACTGCCGGACACACATCGTGAACATAGCTCCTGGCTGGCTGGCTGCGGTACAACGAGCAGTTTTTGTGCTAACATAGCAACAGTTTAATACATCGTCAGTTGTGAAGTGAAGATTTGGCCAGCACTTAAGCGTTGGCGAGGGGTGACAAGAGGTGAGTATGGAGCAGAGCCGGAATGAAGGGGCGAGGAAAACGGGAGATCCCCGAAGAAACCTGCCGACAAGCGGCATCGTCCAGCACGAGTCCCACACATGAAATTCCAGGGACCGACCCAGTCGGGAATCGAACCCAGATCGCCTTGGCGAGAGGTGTAACTTCTCGACCACCACGGCCCCAATGTATCGTAAAGTGGGTGCACTTTGCTCCAGCGCGGGTAAACACTAGGGACACATGATTTTCGCGAAAATATTTTTGCACTGCTTTGTTTCGTTGCCATACGTGCACATCTGCAAACGTATTTAATGGTAAATGATCGGATGTTTTAAAAGCGACTTTGTTCTATCCGCTTATCACAGACGTGTGATGTCGCAGCAAACCGCATCTAATTGGCGCACACTTTAAGTGACGCCCTCATGTAAAGACACAATGCCAATAGTCACGAAGTAGAGCCAGAGTATTTACACATCACCAAATATATTTGTTTCTAGTAGATTTGGTTAAATGAAAATTTATCATGATTGGGACATTTAAATTAATTAATTTGGTATCCTCAAATTAAACCATTAACTTTCCTACAATCCGCATCCAAAATCACAGCGGTAGTGCATAGTTACCCAAGTAGGTGCAAAGTATACTAATAATTTCATAGACTAGAAGGCTTTAGATGTACCAATACCGGCGTACGTTATAATTATATCGTTTCATTCCACGACATGTTAAAAAATAATTTAATATGTTTTAATTTAAATGTTTTAAAATTATCAGTAGGGTATAATTAGTAAAATGTTGCCATAAAATAGTCATGTTATATTGCAGTCACATTTTCAATTCTTCTCTCAAGGATTTATGACGTATTCAACAAGTATTTGATGATAAACGATGTGTTGGAATTCAAATACATGTAAATAGAAGTTAATTACGTAAGCGATACTTTCAGTAAATTATTAACTCTTTCCTTTGGCGTAATTAACGTACTGTAAAAAAAATATCAGTTCATGTACGTCTTAACGCTTAATTTTATATGTGGTTCGTGATAAAATGAACTCTTTTGAAACCTAAGTTACTTTTTTTCCTTTCCGATAGTAAGTACTTTCCTGTAACTTTTTAATATAAATAAAACAGACTAAATAATAATCGACGTGTGTTGATTGTATCTTACTTCGAAAGTGCTCACTTTATCGCGAATCGACTATATTCACTTTTATGAACTGAGTTATTCCTTGACTTTGTCTGTAACATTTGAATTGACTGCCAACCGAGTGACGGATAAATTCAATGTCAATTATAAATTGTATGAATTATGTTTGTATTAGTTACACCACGAAGTAATCTCAAAACATATAAATAACTGATAACTTTTTATGACAAGATTTTGTAGGCCCAATGTTAGAGCCTTATACTGTGATATTTTGTGCCTATAAAGGTCAATTGACTGCTTCGCCATATCGGTGGATTTTCCTTCTAGTTATAGACAGAAAATATAAAGACTTTTGTTTTCGTAACAACTAAACTAATTGATGTCACAGTACACTTTCATTTGACTGCGTGTTGTTTCTGCATAATACGTTTTCACACATAATATTATTTGTATTGTTGGCTTTCCTCCAAAACATGCCAAGAAATTACACCAGTCACCCATTCCAATTAATTGTTTCGCAGAGTTAAAGAAGTCGTTTGCCTAACTTTGTTGACGGCAGATCCCAATTTTTCTGTCAGTTGTAAGATTAAATTAACTCTGTGCGTATAGGTTCTGTGTGTCGTAGATATTTGTCATTTTGCATATGTTTAAATGTCGTAAGCATTTAGCAGATTATATTTGGAATTTCTCCTTAACTAGCCAAAAGAGATATAACATACATATTGATGATCCACTGGTAGGCCTATTTACTAATAAGTTACTAATATAACGTCGTCTATGTTAAGTACTGACGCCACATGTATTTAATATACTTGCAGCAATAATGCTGTTTGAACTATTTTGGAAATAATATAACTGTCTTAATAAATTCAACAGAAGGTGTAAGTCATAAAATCTGGTTGCTGTTTGCAACCTAAACATCCGAAAAAAATTACGGCAGACGTTAATACTACTTCACCCGAAGAAACCGGCAATGCATAGTAGTGAAGATACAGAACATTCTCTGTCGATTCTGTGAATATATAGTGGTTAGTTGAATGTTATCAGGCGTTTTATTTATGACGTTGTATTGCCTGGTTTCATTTGTGGTGAGCATCCCTAAGCGCTTGACAGTTTCCTGTCGTGAAATCGAGGGGAGGCGCGGGCAGATCTTGATTACATCGTTCTCCCTTTCGACTTGCAGTAAAATACGAAGCTCTGAAAAGCCATACGAAGGAACGTTTGCACTGACGAGGTTTTAACGATTTGCAAAGAGCTGCATGTTATTGCAGAATTGTCAGATCATTTGTCAGAAAGGTAAATGAAGGCAAGGAAATGCAATTCCCTGAACTCGTATTTTCTTCTTCGGGAACATGGAAGGAAATAAATAAATATATCATGCAGTTGTTTCTAACCCGAAATTTACTACTGTGCATTTAACCAAGATAATTAGAAATTAAAAGTTGCAGTTTTCAGTAAATTTTAAACTGCTTCCTGAAGTTTCTTTTAGCAATCTGAACAACTGTAACAGGTGAAATTATGTTAAGAATGTAGAGCTAAATGCTAATACTATCTAAGATACGAATAATTATTCCTGATGTCATTAAGTGCTACTTAAGTTATATATTCTGAGCAGCGGGTATCGATTATTGTGTCAGTGAAAATAAACGGGATTCATTGTCTTGAAGTTGTAAATTTCACTGGGATTTGATCGGTACTGCGGTTAAAACTCAGCATTTCCGCAATAACTGAAAAACTGTCACTAGAGGCCGGAAGTTATAGCAAAAAATGCTCTGCACCAATCTGTTTCAGTGCCTTACGTGCACATTTGCATCGTTGCTTCATGGTTATTAGCTGCTGTGTGTGTAGAGGCTTCGCTTATTTGACGGTGCCAGTCAGAATTATGTCACTTATAACTAGAGGCGCGAGTATTTCGCGTATTAATCTGGCAACAGCTTAGACTTCTCAGTCCTATACACACACTGGCCAAAGTCAAATATCTATTGGCTTGTAACCGTAACACGTGTTACCACACGACTTGTTTTCTTATTTATCACTGGCTTGCAGTCGTCAAAGATGTGTTGAAACAGGTGTCGTCTAATCACAGAAGGAGTAGTGAAGTATATATTATTGGCATTCAACCTGACCTAGAATTAATACGCGAAATAATCTTGCCTCTACTTATTTCCAGAGACCGGAAATTGTCGCGAGTTCACTGACCTGTAGGCTAGTATCCAATAATATTTACTGTAAATAACTTCCTAAAATGTTTAAGAAGTAAGTAACCTAAACGCAGTATGGGACACCTGCAATACTTCCGTCTTGTAAACATGCAAACTTTTACAGTTGTTTAAATACAAGTCTAGTAACTTCAATATACATTTGACTGTTGTATAAAAAAGTTTAGGAATGTTACCATGGACGCCTGGGAAACAATTCTACCACACCAACTTTCTTAGCGGTCCTATACGCATGTGTGGCAAATATGCAATCTATTTTTTTTTCAGAGTGTATTGAAGCAGACAACAGCTGTTTATTAGCTGCGCGCTGACATTGTGAAAATGTTCCGCATTTAGTTACATTGATATTATTGGCTCATCGGTTTCAAGGTAGCGTCTAATAAGGCAACGGTCAATTGTGAAAGTAGCACTAACTTACTGTTGCTGGAATTCTAGTTTGTGCCTGAAAGAAAACGCAATTTTTTTCAGATCTCTACGTACAACACCACATGTCTGTGAATCTCAAGACGCGTGAGAGATAAAAACATCCAATCAGTGACCACGAAACGGAGCTGCATGTGTGAAACGTTAATCTTTTAAACAAATTGGCGCAGAAATAATTTCAAGAAAACCTCATGTCTTTAGCTAACACATATCATAAGCAGTGCAATGACTCCATACTTCAATTTTTATGTAAAATTCGTAATTACAGTTTCCATCACGTCTGCATTAGCTAACAATTTATATTATTTTAAATATTAATTTATTTATAATAATAACTTTAAGATGCCTAACATGATTGTTTTACGCAAAAGTAGGTTTTTATGTGACTCACGGGTTATTTTTAATCTTACCATAGTCGACGCATTTTTTTAAATCACACTCACACATACATCTAACATGAAATTTATTCCAAAGACTTCTCGCATGGTAAACCAGCATGCAAACCTACATCACTCATTATACAGGATGTCCAGAAACGGCTGTACAATAAGCACACTACACGAATCCTGGCCAAAATTAGAGACGAAAATATTACTGGCGTGTACGACGACATTTTACGCGCATAATGTGGCAACAGAGCACGGAGAAATTCCTCACGTTCCACGTCCAGGTATTATTTTATGTATGTTACGTCAAGTAAACGTAGAATCATGTTTGAACCTCTCGGGATTTGAACCTGCGCCCATAATATGCAGGCCAGAACCAGTGGCGTCGCGTGGAGTGTTCCAAGGTGTGCGGTGCCCAGCAATGACTATACGCAACACTGAGTTGTCTGAGGAACCATTTGACTTGTATGGTCAGGAACACTCCACAGCCAGTAGCGTACAAGAGGCAAGGTATGAATTATCCTATAATACATACACCTTGGTCTCTGCAACAACACAACTGCTAGAAGTGTATAGTCGCTGCTAATACCGCACGCCTTGGAGCACAGCCACGCTACGCCACCGGTCAGAACAGTTGTAGTAAGATAAGTAAAATATCTGTGGAGCGCTAGAGGTGACTAACTACACTGCTGTGTTGCCACATCGTGCATGTGTAAAGTCGTCGTACAACATTGCCATTAAAATTTTCGCCTCCAATTCGGCTAAGAAATCGCGTGATGTACTTACAATACGGCCATTTCTGGATATCCTGAATATTCAATATATTTCAGTGCATATTGTCATATTCTTTATATAATTCATTGACTTCTTAAAACATAGCATACAATGTAAATTGTATAAAATCTTCTTTCTGTTTGGTAATCCTAAAATATAAGCAAGATAAGTAGTAGTTCCGAAAAGGTGACGTTTGTGCAAAGTTAACTTTTATAGTACTGTAACTAAATTGAAACAAAGGTTTGTTATAAAAGTGGTGTCGTATACCTCTTGGGAGTCAGTTTACTCGATCTTCATATAGGATGTTAAATAAACCTCAAGTTGGAATAAAGCAGTGCTTTAGTACTGCTGACCTTATAAGAAGGTCAAGACAGCGCTTTGTCAGGTGTTTAGTTAATGTTGGCCAGTAAATGTGTTGCTTTGTCTCCAGGGGTCGCAAGAGTCCTCGACGACGCAAGGGGTGTAAGGGTGGTCAGAGGGAGGACTGGCACCAGATATTTATCTCACGGCGCCGTTGCATCCTCAGTGTTGAGCCACTGGAGAGAGGGCAGGTCGTAAGTCCTCATTTAGGACGCCCTACAAACTCCTTCACCCCCACCCTCCTACCTCGGCGTGGCCCTAATTCCCACACCTTCAGAGCTCGCTGGCTGTGCGGGCGGTTGAGGGAGGGGGCAGAACCCCCCGCGGTCATTAATAGTCACTAAACAGCAAGCACACTTGATCCCTTGACACCTCCGACCGCAACGCGACGCTGCGGCGCACCAATCGCGCCGCCGAGCTCTCAGGACCAAGTTCTCATCTGCCACAGCCTCCCGCGTCCTCTGCACCAGCTGGCGCCCATCGTTCCTAACCGGGAAGCCACCTTAGGCGCTCATGACATTTCACTCGCTGAGGTATGGTAGGTTATATCAGTCACATGACCGGGATTTGGCTATTACCAGGAACGTTAAAATGTTTTTCAAAGTTTTGAAATGGCGGAATATAAAATAAGCCAACATATTTTCTACATATACGTCCGCAGTGCATTCATTACACGTTATTTCATTCATATTTAAATACAACATTAGTTTTCATCAGTTGCAATGTTTAAAATGGATCAATTTGACACGGGTTAAATTTCGAACCTCTTAATGCGATTCCCGCTACTCACTGTATGTAACTGTTCCTTCAGGTAACGTGGTTCATACATTTGAGCTGAAAGTCTTAAAAATGTACAAGGTTTTAGAAGTCCGTACAAAAAAAAAACATTAAAGGACAATCATATATTATAAGTATTTCCATCTTTGTGAGCAAATATTTGACCAGAGAGATGTATTAAATTAGCACATTGTCTTCTGCTGGAAATTTTGATGCTAAAATTCCGGGATAGAATTGGTTTAATATATCGCATTAGAATACGTCAAATGTTTGCTTTTTAAAATACGATTTTTTATTGCCCCCTTTTTACCACTGTAATCAATAACGAAGACAAATACCATATTTTAATCTCTGTTAGGCGACGTTTTTCGCAACTGGAATCATATAGTTCATTGTTTCAATAAATATAGGTTTATATTTTTAAGTGACACAGCACAAGCGATTTTGATAAAGAGTAACTGTTTCAGAACCGCGAAAACATCAGTGTTCAGTATCGGTGGCGGAGAAATGATGCAGGACTGCGCGGTGGTGGGAAAAGTTTTTAGGGGCGGGTGTGCGGTTACTGATAGAAACCCTCTTCAAAAGAAAAAAAGAGCGACAAATTTTTGCTGCGCGATCCGTGATAAACCCCGGGAACAGCCGCAAACAATGCATTATGTAACGTTCTGCATCGCGCGGTCGCAGTTCCGCTAACAATGACTCGCATTATAAACATGCGCACCGTAGGGCTTGTTCGGGGAGGGAGGGGGAGGGTGGTCGAGTGCGCGCGCCGGAATGTGTATTAGCGACAAAGTTATTTTCCCGCGCATTTCGACGCAGGCAAGGGGAAGGAGGAGGGTTGCATATATGTATTTTTTTTTTCCCAACCCCAAACACTCGGGTTGCCTCACGTGGGAACTTCCGCATGCGCGACTATTTAATTTCCGGGCTGCACGTTTATTGTTCTTTCTCCATCTGAGCTTCAGCGCTTTTTGTCAGCGTCCCCGTCATTGCAACCACCCCCCTCCCCTAGTCTATCGACGACCGTGGCGAGCTGACCGCACTGACCCTGATTCAGCGCGCGGAACAACGCCCATTGTCCGTCGATCGGCGGTCGTTCGCGCGGGGATTGTCCACGCCCCGACACTTCAACTGCCTTGTTCGTGTGCAGATACACTTGCCCGGCCGCGCCGGAGCTTTTCACTCCGTTGACAAAAAAGCCAGAGCTTGTTTTTTGTCCCTCTTCCCATGCTCGGTCACTTATCAGTCGTTTGAATACGCTACTTTGTGGATCATTCATCAACCAATTTGCTGTTGAACCCACTTAATTACTTTTTTTTTCGTCGGGAACTCATTGTATCCACAGGGACGGATCTAGGCTTTCCTTCGCCCGGGGCAAAAATTGTGGTTTGCTTCCCCCCTCCCTCCTTTCCCTCACTGTTTTTCTATCAGTCCAATCAATCCAAAAGTATTAAACGTATCTTGCATACGTTGTTTTGCTCGCATGAATAACAGTAGAAATTTTTTGTAGAAATGCATAAAACCTGTACTACCATTAGCTGTGTTTTAAGTGTGCATTCTGATTATAAATATGTATTTATCAGTGGCGTAGCGTGGCTGTGATCCAAGGCGTGCGGTATTAGCAGCGACTATACGCTTTAAGCAGTTGTGTTGTTGCAGAGACCAAGTGTATACATTATATAGGATATAGCGTACCTTGCCTCTTGTACGCTACTAACTGTGGAGTGTTCCTGACCATACAAGTCAAATAGTTCCTCAGACCACTCAGTGTTGTGTATAGTCATTGCTGGTCACCGCACACCTAGGAACCCTGCACGTGACGCCACTGGTTTTTATAACATTGTATGGCGTTCAAGGTTAATAAAAATACCAAAATACAAAACTAGTTAAAGTCTAAATATTGCTCGATATATTGTATATTTTTTACGCTCAATAACATTTCATTCCCAAGTAAAAATTTTCGGCACCACCAACGCCCGGGGCAGTCTGCCCCCCCCCCCGCCCCCTCATATCTGCCCCTGTGTATCCAATACGAGAGTTTACAAGATTACGACCCTGTTATGAATGATTTGCTTTCCATTGCATTTTACTTCAATATGAAATAATTAATGTATCGTCTTCTCTTGTCGGTCCAACAAGTGCTATAAGAATTATAAGTATAGTATATTTGACTAAAAATGATACCAAACATAGTAGACCTCCGTAAGACAGTTGTGTCAGAGCTCCATCAAATAACGCTAGTGCCAGCCAGTCAAAGAGTATGGAAAGCGATCTAAACCTACGTTCACTCTACTCTTTTTGGTATATTTATAAGTTGAAAATTTAACGCAGATTATGTGACAATCATATTTATTCCTCGGGTAGGGCAGCCTGATATATAGGGCGGTTGTCCAGGATTTTCCGTCACACACGTAACTTTAATACGTCATTTGGAGCAAATAAAATGTTCACATTCCCAATATTTTCAGAGTAATTCGAAACAATTGAATCGTGAAGAATAAAATAGTTGCTACTGCAGAAGTAAATACAGTAATGATTTATCAGACCGTATTGTCTGTATCCAATCAACAGTCATAGATAAACTACACTAGTCAAGCGTATCGGTAATTGTGTAGATATATTGTACCATTACACGTGAAATGTGCTCCGTCTGTAAACTAGACGTACCAGTAGTATACAGCTGCCGATTTTGATTTAACCTCGAAACCACATGTATGTTATATTTTTGTTGCTTCAAATGATGTTAGGAATAAGACCTGTGTGTGTGGCGGTAAGGTTGGCATTACCTATGACTTCACTTTTAATTATCACTTACCAGCTCACGTTTATATATGACGTGATATATTTAGGCGCCATATTACGATCCTTAACGTAAGCCGTAAGCACGTAACAGAAAATGACGGGAAATTATTCGTAGAGTACAGGAAAAAATAACATGACACAACTGAAGACATTGATTCTTCCGAAAAGCGATTAGTCGGTAAGTCCGCGCTCTCTTCTTTCACGTGTCACTTCTAAAGCCACAGGTTCCTATGTGTGCTGTTTTTTCCACTTTAATTTTTTTTTAAATATTGAAAGATAGCAGATGTCGCAAAACCGTTACATAGAAATGTTGGAAATTTTTTTTACCACGTAGCCTATTTTTTTTTTTTTTTTTTTTTTTTCAAAACTTAAGTTCATATAATTTTTGCTATAGTGGAAAAAAACATTTTAGGAAGTCTTATCTACAAAAGCATTATGTGGTGACCACAACATTTTAATGGTGTCAACAAAATGTTTTTGTGGTGACAACGAAACACATTTTGCAGATAAATGGCCACAAAATATATTTTCCCGTGTTGTTATCGACTTAATTAAATTTCCTTAAAGTCCATAACCAGCCGAAATTATATAAACCCACGTTAAAAAAATTAGGCAACATAGTACAAACAATTTTCAACATTTGTATGTAAGGGTTTTGTGATAGAACTCCTTTTCAGGATTTAAAAAATAAAACTTTTTTAAAATAATATAAATAGGGACCCATGGCCTTAATTCAAAAGCTTGACATTGACAAGCTTTTTGCTATGTGAAAGTGAACGGTTAAGTATGAAGTAACACGATCGTAATAGGTCCAATTCAAATGTGTTTGTCAAGGCGTTCCCGGCTTACATGAAGTGAAATCAGGTATAAGCGATCGCAATCTCGGCTTATTTCCCCGTGAATCATTCTGTATTTAGCCGTGTTTGTGAAGGTGGAAGGGAATATTTTGTGCTGGTGTCGGACAAGCAGTAGAATGAAGGCTGTGTTGTGTGGCTGCAGTAGGTAAACGAAGAGCTTCGCCAGTACCCTCCTCCCTTCACCACAAGTGTGTGTGTGGCGCCACGACGCCTGTGTTACGTGCCGGGGGAAACATCCCGTAGGGTCGCCTAACCGCCCGTATCTCAGCTTGTTTATGTGTAAGTATCCCTCCTGCTCCTTCTTGCGCGACAATAGCGCTCCTGTGTCCTCGCCGGAGAAGGCAAGAAGAGGGAGGAGAATAAAAAAAAGCCATCCACCTCATGCGCCTGCGCGTTCCTTCCCTTCGCTCATTTATCTGGCCTCTCCCGATGACAGTCGACTTCCTACTCGCCCTCCCGGGGAATACGTCATTAGTCTCGCGCCAGGGGTGCACACACGGCGGGCCTCGCTCGGCCGATGCCCTCATGTGCCTAGGTGACGTGTCCAACCCTCTACCGGTAGCGCCCGAGAAGACCTCGAGACCGCTCAAGTGTGGAAAAACTTATCATTGGAGATGGTGGTATATCGCGGGAAAACTTTCTGCTTTGCTGGGTTTCAAAGTACGCTCAGCTTAGCAAAAGATTACTGCGTAGAGCTGTTGTCATATTTGACTAAGCCAATAAGAATCCAGCTATTATAATATTTGATGCCTATTATTGGTGTGCAGACAGCGACGTTGTGTCGGACGTATAACACCCAATCATACATGCCGCAAGAAACTACAGCGTTTTCAAGGGTATGTTGGCACAAAACATTTTCGCGGTATACCGTCATCTCTACTTATTGAAATAAGAATTTGCAAGTTATGGCAGCATACACCGAATTAAAATTAACTTATTGAAATGAAATAATTTACGCTGGAATAACATATCACGGGTTATTTTAAAATAATAAATAATACAACAATTAATTTTTGTATTTTGAGGACATATCGTTGAATGTAAAAGGGTTTTAGTATTACTATTCATACGAATATAATTATAATTATTTCCACTCATGAAAAACCTTAACAGCCCATGTCACTTATGAAGATTTTTCCTTAATTCCTTCTTGATTAAAATTTGACAAGATTTAATTGAGAATATTTCATTAGCGACATAACTAACTACTTTATCTTTCATTGCGTGCGTTGTATTTGAAAAATTAAAGCGTAGCTATGAAATAATTAAGCTAATTTATATTTTAGGATAAAAATTCTCTCTAACAAAATAATAAACACTAAATAACTCTCAGTACCGACTTCGTCCTGTAATACGCACCTAATAGTAAAATGTAATGTTTCTATTAGGAAACATCGCCGGTTTTTCGTCACATCCATAATTTATTAAACGAAAATGACTGTTACTAACAAAAGAGGTGAGCAGCCTCTTAAGGTGGTTCTGGCTGGACGTATTCCGCACTTCTGAGAACAAGAGGAGTACACCTTTTGCAATTTACCCTACAACTGCAATTCATATTACACTATTATTAATAATAATGATTTGCCTTTGTACAGAAAGTTCTGAAGTTACTTAAGTAGGCCTGTCAGTCATATTACAGTAAGTCTACTGTGTAGCAGCCAATAGATGACAGGCTCGACTACTAAGGAATGTTTGTGTGTGTCGCAGCGACTAATATTGTTATCGTCCTACAACACCACAGTCACCTCATATCCATATGTTATTGTACCATTGTAGCCAAGAACGGTAGTAATTATACGAGTAGGCGAATTGTCACTCACGTATATTTTGCATCATCATGCATTAAATAATGGTGTGTTTGTCAGGTGTATGTATTTTATGCAATGAACAATGTTTTCATTAGTTTACAGACAGATATTTTTTTCATCAAGTTTCTGGTTTTATGCAGATTGGTGTGATGAGGAAGGAGTTGAGACCTTGCAAATTAACTTCTCTTAAACATACACTGTAACAAGTTGTTTGTAAAGTTAGCGTATTTCATGTATAGTGTATTAAGAAAGTAGGTATGGTAAAATTATTTCCCGTACTTTAATGGTAGTTTCTAGGAAGCAATAAAACGTATAGGCTACTAACGTTACAAGACATTTATAATAACGATACTGATCATTCGTTTTCTGTACAAGCTGAAGCAACATTGTTATTGTCTCACACTGTTAAAAACTTACAGTACTATTTTGGAAGTTTTATTACGTTGAACACTCGAGCAACAACAACGCTTCTCGAGCCCAGAAACTCGTAGTTCAGTGAAGTTTAGCGCTATCGGCCGATAAGTTTTCATAAAACCAACAAGTTACCTGAAAATACGGTGTTACATGCATAAGCAACTGGTTAATTTAATATAAATACAAATAGAAATTATGAGGTATTTATTGTTAAACGATAAGTGAAATAAAATTTTGAGCGTAATTAAAATATGTACAGGATGCTGTTGGAAGTAGTACGTTCTGGCGGATTATAGGGGAAGCATGAGCGAATGTTTTGTTACATTGGAAATTCGGTCACCAATTCATCCCTACGCTACTTTTAAAGGATTTTTGTGATGCATGTTCCGTAGCCGTATAAAAAAATTTCAGTTATTTCCCGACATCTATAAAAAAGTTGATTACGCCACACGAAACACAAATAACAATGGCATGTCTTCTTGGATGACTGTGTATCGCGTTTTTATTTCCGTTTAGATCCATAAGGAAGTTTTTCCAGCATTATATTCATAAAACGTCAACTTACGCGAATATCCGTCAAAATATATAGGATGAGTCGGGAGGAAAGGTACATGCTTTGAAGGGTGATAGTACTGGTGATTCTGAACAAAATGTTTCTAATAAACATATGCCCATTTCTTAACAGTTTCAGAGAAACCGAATGAAAACAACAAAGAAGGGAAATGTGCAGATGCAGGTATATCACGATACTTTTATCGTATGTTTTGTTTAATTGTGTACGTTTTCTCACAAAACATGTTCAAACACTCCACCACCAACTTCAATGCATTTTGCTCCCATCGGAGAAACGGTAGACAAACGTCATGTCAGCATACTCTAATGAGCGCAGATAAGCAACACAGCAGCTGTCTATCAGAGCAGCAAAATTCATTGAAGTTGGTGGTGGAGTGTTTGAACATGTTTTGTGAGAAAACTTACACAATTAAACAAAACATAGGATAACAGTATCGTGATTTACCGTCACCTGCACATTTCCCGTTCCTTGTTGTTTTCATTCGGTTTCTCTGAAACGGTCAAGAAAAGGGCATATGTATATTAGAAACATTTTGTTCAGAATAACCAGTACTATCACCCCTCAAAGCATGCACCTTTCCTCCCGACTCACCCCGTGTGTGCTTATTCAAAAAACAGCCTGTATGATTGTAAACAGTAACGTGCCAATGGTGCTGAATTTTTTTGTGTATTTTGTTGTGTACTGACAGAAACAGAAATTTCTAATGACATATATGAAGAAATGTTTCTGTTCGTGTAACGTGTTTGTAGATTATGGTAAAATGTGGCTCTTAATCATGTAAGGCAACTGTGCTCTGGAATCGTGATGTAAACGAAAGACGTTAACCTTCTAGGAAATGTGTAATAGGTGCCACTGATAAGCAGTTTGGTGTCGCTAACGATCAAGGACGGCACGATGACCTGCGCCTGCGATCCACTTGCTGGGTCGACCCTGGTTTTTATGATGTCGTGACACCCAGATTTTTCTCCTGATACCCTCGCGACACACACGGCCTACCCTCTGACCTCTGCGGTAGTATTTGTCTTCGGTGACCTAGCTGTTTTCTCGTCATGGCAGGCGGGCCACGCAGTATCTGCGTGATCAGACGTGACTTGTTATGCATCTACCACTGACGACTATCTTACAAGCACAAAAAGAAGATTGTTTTTTACATTCCTTTGTCGTCGTCACCGCCACCTTGATATGGGCTGTTTGCGAGTAAGTGCGCACTTTCGAAGACCATCTTCACTGAAAAAAAAAGTATAGTTGTAGGTACCATACTTTTGTTAAAATAGGGACAACAAAACAGTTTGGTTGCTGGTACTACTCTGGACAGTTCCTTCAACAATCTGTTTTGTAGAAGAATCAAAGAGCCTTGTTGCTTTTACACACCAGATGGTAACTTCTACAAAACAGATTGTTGAAGGAACTGTCCAGAGTAGTACCAACAACCAAACTGTTTTGTTCTCCCTATTTTAACAGAGGTATGGTACCTGCAACTATACTCTTTTTTCAGTGTTGCCTAGAGTAATAATTTAAAAAATCTTTATTGTGACTTTAGACGGTAACTTTTAACTACGGTGTAAATATGCACCGTGATTGTTACTTAGGTTTCTTTTTTCTTATTAATAAGTGGTAAAAAACTGTAAATTAGCTGGAAGGAAAAAGGACTTCAAAAGTGCTCACTTATCCTGAATCACCTATAAAATCAATTCACGGATGTAGATATATCTGTGTAGAACAACTGTTTCAGCAAGCTCAGTGCTTGTACGTCTAAAAGCAGATAGGTCACCTGTGATTTTGTTTACTGAAGGAAATTACGTTTAAAAATAAAATGAAAGTTAAACATTTCTTTGGTTAACACAAATACGTAGTACGAGCCTACGCGTTGCGAAGTTATAGGCCTACAACCTATTCGGACAATTAGAGCAAGCGCAAGAATCCATTTATTTCTGGATTTTTTTTTAAATCAAAGTGTTCTCATACTTAATTTACTAGAAATTTATATTTACATAAATTATTATTAGTCAACTTTTATGTACCACAGATCACTAAACCTATTTTAGCATTAGTTTTCAGTGGAATGTAGGGCATATCCACCATGAAATGCGCGTATTACTTTCGTTAGCTAAAATTAGTGTTTACGAATTTAAAATAAATTTGTATCGATTGTTAAATATTGAATAGTAACGACACCTTTGCTATGTATTCGTTTTAGATATTATATTGTATTTTACATATTAGTTAGTGAGGAATAACATTTCTTGTGTTTCAGAACATTATTTCTTTAGCAGCTTCCTTTCTTACTGTTTCTCTATTTATGTGGACTGGAAAATATCACTGGATTACTAGGCGTTTGTGAAACAGTTACATAACTAGGCCACATTTTTATCTAACACGTATTTCAACATACAAAAAAAGCCAGGGCCGAATTGTCTGCAACCCAGTTACAAGTAAAATTAGCTTCGCTGGCTCGTTGGTAAAAAAAAAAAAAAAAAAAACTTGCGTTCCAGTATTATAGAGAATATCTTACCGGTCACTGAAGCAGTAGATTTTTCTCCCCTTCCGTAGTTACCAGGTTGCAATTGAACTCGTCTGTGTAGCTAAGAATTAGCTGGCATTTAGAGGCTACTTAACTAAGTGAGCCACTTACGTACAGGACTCAAGAATACGTAGGAATAGCATTATTTTCCAACTGCAGACTAGACTGCAAACAGTTGTTTGCTCCCTCGACGTCTTCCAATAGCATAAAATGCAATGGTTGGAGACACGATTTTATGGCTAAAAGCTTTTTGAACCATTTGGTTTCAATGCCTTATGTTCACATCTGCAACTCTGTTTCATGGTTAGTGATTGGACGTTTTAACTGTCAGTTGTCTTGAGGTTATACAGACGTATTGCGTCACATTAGCCTCATTGTTATTGATGCAGTCAAATGAGGGACGTGTCTGAGCAACGACACGCTGCCAATAGCCGTGAAGCAGAGCTGACGAGGTGCACACGAGACACTGAAACAAAATGTTGCAAAAATCTTTTCGGGACAGAATCGCGGCTCTAGTAATGGCTTGCAGCAGGTAATTCTTTCAGCCGATAATTAAAATTCCTACGGTAGCGTGACCTACACTATAAATCTGAATTAGAGAATATTCACTGATTCAAGCTGATGGATGGAGCAGTTTCAGCAATTTTAATTAGTGAAAATAGTCACTTTTTAATTTGTGAATATTCAATGATTTCCTTAAGAGTGCCAACATTTCACAAGTGAATTAGTGAATATTCGCCGATTTTTCCAGTTATTTTCAAAGAACAGTTTTCACTTTTTGAATCAGTGAAAAATTACTTGATAATCTGTGGACATTCACTAATTAACATGTGGAATGTTGGCACTCTTGATCGGAATCACTGAATAGTCACTGATTTCCCAGTGGTTTCTCACTGATTAAATTTGTTGAAACTGCTCCATCCATCGGCGTGAATCAGTGAATATTCACTAATTCAGGTTTAGAGTGTATCGCGTGTAAACAGTCAAACACGTAAACGTCATAAGGTCGGGTGGCCAATGACAGCATAGATTGTGTTCAAGGCTGTTCCGAAATAACTATGCGCATTTAGCGTGCCCGCTAATATGAGGTAGGACCACGAACTTTTCGCGAAAATAATGTGCACCCGTTTGTTTCAGTGCCTTACGTGGACATCTGCAGTTCTGTTTCATAGTAAGTTATTGGATGATTTAACTCTCAGCATCTTTGGGGTTATAACCGCCAATCACAGACGTGTGGTGTCGCAGTAAGCTTGTTGCGGTTGGCAAAGTCAAATGAAAGACGTCACTTCACAAAGACACGCTGCCAAATTTTCTTGAGTCAGCAGAATCTTTGGTTAAATAAACTGATACACGTCTGTTTGGCTATGTACGATGGTGTCTACAGTTTCATATAACGTACATCATCCATTGTGAAAATGGCCGCGGTGACGTCAGACCACAACGATCCGAGGGGAGGGGGGTGGGGGCTCGATTCCGGGCAAGGTCACCGCGATTTTCGCAAGCGGGAAACACAGCGGATGTCGCCACACGTCGCGTGTGGCATACTCCATTCTCCTCGCACCCTAAATCTGAATTAGTGAATATTCATCGATTCACGCCGATGAATGAAGCAGTTTCAACAAATTGAATCAGTGAGAAACCACTGTGAAATCGGTGACTATTCACTGATTCCGAAAAAGAATGCCAACATTCCACAAGTTAATTAGTGAATGTCCTCAGTTTATTCAATAATTTTTCACTGACTCAGTAAGTGAAAAGTGTTCTTTGAAAACATATGAAAAAAAAAACAGTGAATATTCACTGATTCACGTGTGAGATGTTGGCACATAAAGGAAATCCGTGAATATTCATTAATTAAACAGTAACTATTTTCACTGATTCAAATGGTTGAAACTGCTCCATCCATCAGCGTGAATCAGTGAATATTCACTAATTCAGATTAAGAGTGTAGGCGTCTGCGTCCGCTCCGTACTGACGTTTTTGCCCAAAACATCGCTGTCGTAGGTGAACTATACCCGCGAGCTTGGAATTAAATTTATTTTTTTCCCCTTTTGAATACTTAAAAATTCGTCCGGGCTATTCAGAAGGTAGGGCGTGTCGTATTGGCTATTGTGAAAAGGAATATATTGCTTTGATAAAACTTTTGTCATGTTTGTAATCGTAATCTCATTCGATGTTTTAAGTGTTACAGGCTTACGATATAGGTACACGTGGGAAAGGGAATAAGTCAGGGTCTATTTTATCGGAACATCTTGATATTAGTATGGAGTAAGTTCTTAAAATCCAGGGAAACCGAAATCAGGATGAACTGAGCCAGGAATCAAACTCCGGTACTCCCGAGTGAGTGAGAGATTTTTTTTTGTCAGCGCTTAACATCGAGGTCTTCAACGCTGATTAGGGGTGACATGAGGTGAGTACGGAGCGGTGCAAGGGCGGGGAAACGGGAGATCCCCGAGAAAACCCGCCGGCCAACGGCGTCGTCCGGCACGATTCCCACATGCGAAAATTTGGGGACCGTCCCCGCTGGGAATCGAACCGGGTACTCTCGAGTGCGAATGTTTCACCAGTACGTCACCTTGCTCCTTATTTTTTTTTTAATATAAGTTACTATTCTTACATGAAAAATGTGGGCGTAAATCTAGCCATACTTACTATGTTCAATAGTGCGTTTGTTACATAAGGCGTTGGTTGATGATTATTGGTATAAAATCTGAACAATTAGTCACGAGTAAGTATGACTGGCAGTAGTGAGGTTCTATTCTGCCTGGTGGACGTATTTTGCGCTCAGATTCTTAAGTGGAGAAGCGTTACGGACGACACTGTACTCCTCGTCATCCTATCATCCAGAAACATGTCGTCGAACTGGCGTGCAGATCGACTCTATCAGACATACAGTGGTGATCCTATCATTTCATAACGTAATATTTCGAGTCAATGTGTATTTATTGTACACGCCTGTAGGCCTAGACTGATTTCTAAGTAGACATCACTCCTGCACGCTCGTTGGGCATGTTTAGAATAAACGTCTATAGGCAGTTCGGGATAAAAAGTGAGCACTCAAAAAATCCCTGCTTAAGTTCTATTTTCAGCCAATTCGTATCTTTCCGCGCGTAACGGCTAACGACGGGAAATGTCTAACCTCCTGGGACACGTCACTTGAAGTTTGCGCTTGTAAGATAAATTGTGCAGTCAGTGTGTACCTACATAGCTTTATATAAAAAAGTTTATTAATTATATAATGTACAATCACGTCGATTTCAGTTGATTTTGTTTCAGTATTGTTGTATTTAAAGAGGGAAATACACGGAACTATATTGCGTAATTTCGCTGCCAACCATACAAGCAGTAAGGGTACTATAGTCAATGTTGAATTATAAGCGGTAACAGCTGGTAATATTTTTCAAAGGTTACATGTTTAGTGTTCACTTTATCCCGAACGACCTATATCAGGTTAATCTCTACACGTTTTCTAGGCGGTCTGGTTAGTTATACATCCACCTTATGGCTCAACGGCGTGTAGAGCTTTGGCCGCAACGTACTTGAGCGATATAGACGGTTCTTTTTAAAGTGAGCACTTCCCGACACGCATAGTAATAAAAAAATATTGGGGCTATGTATGTAAAGTTTTTAGAGTTGTGAAATGTTTACACTATATTTTAGTAACATGGAAGTTTTCGTGTTTAAAATAGTACCTAAAGATGAAGGCAAAATGGCTCACAGAAAAATTTAAGCAGTGCTAAGTTTATCTTGAATTATACCTGCTTACGTATTACATTCAAAGAATGTTACACTTGTGTGTAGTGTAGGTACTCTTTTCAGGCCATTCATTAATTTTGAAACTTTTATTTCGTGGCTGAAAATTACGAAAATGGGTGTTCGTAAGTATGGGAATCCTGGCGCAGAATATTTTAAATGGCACAAGAGGGTACATCGCACCTTTAGCTTTAATAATTCGTCAAAAAATTATAAGGTTGACAGTGAAATGCTCATACGGTGCAGGGACGGCCAACCGTATGTCCGCGGGCCGAACACTGGCCCGCCACTGTATTTTAAACGGCCCGCCATAAGCCGAATCATTTGCGTAATATTGCAAAGTTACTTACACTGACAGCAAAAATATTTAAGTAATGATTTCATATTTGGCAACGCTCCTTAGCTAAATTACCTGTTTTACTACTATAAAACAGTACGTCAGTGTTCAGCTCATAAAAAGTAGTCGACGTGAAAGTTTTCTTTTATCGTGGCCCGCGACATGATTTGGTTCGACTTTTGGGCCATAGCTTCGAAAAAATTGACCACCCCTGGAGTTGTCAGTACGAATTTCAGTGACTTGCGCCTAGAGGCTAGGTCCTGGCGTGATGAGAATGTTGTATCGTCCTTACTGCGCTCGCATTTTTATACTTCCAATGCACATAATTCGTCCACCCAGTTGACCATAATAGGGTTCCTCTCAACTCAGTATAGAAAGTGCAGATTGGGCATAATCGCCGACGTGTTAAGAAACCCGCCTGCCTCGCTGTTGAACTGCGCTACAGCAGGCTAGAAATAATAATAATTTATTTCTAAAACTATCTCATGTGTTTACAACGTACCCGCCTACAAAAATACAACACATTTCAGAGAAGGATTATTAAGCTTTTTCAAAAAATCACGCGCATTGGAAATACGATTCCCGAGTTCCACAACTTGACTAAAAACGACATTTTCGCACAGTTATATCACAAAATCTACCGCTCGGGTTGATACAAATATATTTGAGGGGCCTACAGCGAACTTTAATACAGACTTTCCAGCAATAAAATAATAGGGTTACCGATTGGACGGAAACACTGCGGGCCTGTTACGGACATGGGCCCGAGTTTCTCGACTTTTGAGAGAATAATTTTTTAAAACCCATACGAGAGCCGATATCATAAAATTTCGTTATAAGTTTATTTGAAATTGGTTATATTATGTAATGAAATTTTTCTAGACAAGTGTATGAAGATTTTAGCTAATTTATCAATTAAAAGGAAATTTCGTTAATTAACTATTTAGCTACTATTTAGCTGTTTTCTGTCTCGACAGATTCAGAGTATGTAGTTAAAACAAGCCATGACAAAGTTACGGAGCGATTTTACGATATCGGCTCCCGTTTAGGTTTAAAAAATAATTTTTTTCAAACATGAAGAAACTCGGGCCCGTGCTTTTAAGCTTCTTGCGATTAGGAACGACGCGGGACACTGGCACATGCGTCGAGGGTGACTCTTAACAGTTTCTGAGCCTCTAACGCGGAAAAGGATATTCAGGCAGGCAACGTCCTTGAAAGGTTGTAAGGCGCGCGTGTCAGCGCGGTGAACCAAGTCGCGTGGAACAACGCGATAGACAACTGACCTCGCAGGACCGACCTCGGGTAGATAACGAGATGCCGCTGTGACGTCCGCCGTTCCCCCTGAGGTCGCGCCGGACCTTCCGACCCATCACCCTTCTCCATCGGGCCACCTACACCGCCGGTCCTACGTCATAGAACAGTCGAGTGCACAGATGCGAAACTGCCACTTCGACGCCGAACTGCTGTGTTACTTCACGGTTGCGCCGTTCTACCCTTAAAATAAGGTTCACTTGAGTTTAGTTAAGAGGACCATGTACCGGATTAAAATTTCCGCGATTGACGCGTCGGAAAAGTAGAGCGATAAGTGTCAGTATATCACACTCGACGGGAAGCATATCGCCTCTATTCACAGCGCGCCAAAACTGGTGTGCAAGGTTTTCGTTATAGTATTTTTCCATTGGGACTTTAAACGGTGACCCTACAATGATATTTTTGGACAGTATGACGTAAAGGCCAAAGAGTGCATCTTGTTTTGTGCTTTACGAATTCAGGTGTTATTTTTGGAGTTACAGAAGTCTAAGATAGCAGTTGTTAGCATTTTGAGAGGCCCGAAAATTATGTTTCAAACAAGCGTGCTGAATTTTTGAAATGGCAGTAGCTTAGTTTTAAGTGTGTGTTATTTTCGTAGGTAAACGAAGTATGAATTAGTTAAGCGGTTTGGCGTGAAAAAGAATACGCATGACTCGTTACAACATGCGCCAGAAGAGGCCTTCTCTCTTAATAATTGTGTGTAAATCTGCAAGTTCACCATCAACATAAATGGCCACCTGGGCTATTTAAGTAGTATCTCCCTCCCCCTCACCATCTTCGCTGGTCCGACCTTTTCGTTACTAAAACTTAACACATTTAGATATATTGTAAATATAGAAAATAGGGCAGTTTGCAGGATATTTAGGACCCCAGGCTGCGTCTGTAGTACGGGCCTCCACCCCTCCGCAAATTTTGTGGGGGGGGGGGGGGAGGGGGATTCTGGAAGCCCTCTTCTGAAAATCGTACGAAAATTAACTTGCTTACTAGCGTTTCAGGAAAACTATGTAACTAAAATCGCGAGAAGAATTGCAATGTAAGCTTTTATTAAGTTGTAGGAATTTGTATTGAACAGTATATTTATTCACTTTTTTATTGTATTACAAGATACAATTTTATGTTCATATCTTTCCTGTGGTGCATGTTTCTTGTAGTGCGAACCCCTAGGTTACTGCCTGCATAGCCTGCGAGTAAATGTGGTCCGTATGGACTTTTTTTTTTACTCAGAACGTTACGTCAGCAAATAAAATGAAGCTATACTTTGATATTTAACTTCTAAAAACATTATTTTTTATACACACAGGTAATTATAATTGCTTTCCTTTTCCAGCCCTTTCCCTTAAGTTCATGCACCCCTGGTCATTGGCCTCTTTTGTCCACCTCCCTTAAAAAAATCCTTTTCTTTTTACCTTCACAATCTCACTTTTTTCTCGTTCGTCGGGGCAGTAACACCACCTTAATAACTTCTTGATCATAACTCGTGCGTTGCTTATTAAATTGCTCAGTTGCACCATTCGAGGTGTCTGTATGAAATGTTAAAACATACGTCATTGGTGGACCTGGAATTGATGTAACAAACACACTTTTAACGTCCTTCCTAAGCAGACGTCACTCACGCACGGTTTGTAGTTTTTGAACGGAATCCTCTCTTTCGGAACTCTCCACACAGTCCGGCTGCCTGTTCACGCACTTAAAATAACTTGTAATGTACAAGGAAATACTTATTTTTAAAGAAACTATTACACATGCATTGCGCCAATGGACGCGAAGAAAACACATTTTCTCCAAGTACGAAATGTCTTTGTTAAAACACCGTGTTAATAAAAAAAATACTGTTTCGAAGTCTTCCAGCGTAGCTGAAAACGGCCTTTTCAGACTGCCGTACTTCAAGGTGTACTAACCAGATGTACGCGAAACTCATATGGAAACTTGCACTGATCTTTGCAACATACTTTCCACCAATAAAATTATTTGGTCGCCGCTTAAGTGTGTTGAAGTGCGTTTCATATCAAAAATTTTTATTTTTACGAAATAGAGTTAGGATTGTAGACAAATTGTGTTAGTTTTGTAGACCATACTTGTGAGTACAGTTTCCTTTTACGAAACAGTTTTAGCTTCTATAGTTATTTCATAACGACGCGGGAAAAAAACGGGGAAAAATCATAATTTTATAATTGTGTGAAAAAGTGTTAGTTTCCATAGACGTTTTACTTCATGCAAAACGCAGAATAAATAAATAATCATAATTTAGTGAAATAATTTGCATTGTAACTTCATGTCACGGGCTACGACTTGAAGTTGATAAAAACCTATTAGAAAAGTTCGCAATTAAAAAAAAAACATTTTATAATGGGTTTTCATCAAATTCAAGTCGTATACCGTGACATGTAGATTTTATGTGAATTTTTCATTCTATTATGTTTATTGATTTTCGCGTTTTTCATGAAGTAAAATTATGCATATTTTGACTTTGAAATTACATAAAAAAAACTGGCTGAGCTACTTTGTTTTCGTAAGAGGAAATTGTACTCCCAAGTAACACGTAGAAAACTAGGGGTAATTCGGGATAAAGTGAGCACTCAAGAAAGCCTTGCTGGAGTTCTGTTTTCAGCCAATTCATATACCTCTCTGGACACGGCACTTTATGTTTGCGCGTGTAAGATAAACTGTGCTGTCGGTAGGTACCTATATAGTTTGATAAAAAAATATTAATTATATAAAATACAAGTATGTTAATTTCGGTTGATTTTGTTTCAGTATTGATGTATTTAAATAGGTAAATATACGGAACTGTATTGCGTGACTTCGCTGCCAACCACACAAGCAGAACTCAACTATAGTTAATGTTGGATTATATGCAGTACCGGCTAGTGATATTTTTTAAAGGTTATATTTTAGTGCTCACATTATCCCGAACACCTACACAATTTTATACTAATATTTAATTATGAATTGAAAGAAGTCTCGGTCGACGTAGCCTGGTACGGTCGATAGTGCTGAAGACGTCGGACGGCAAAGAGAGGCGGTAATGGGGCCCGGTGTTTTTCCCCGCCTCTCCCCCAGATGGAATTGCCTGCGAGTGGCTATTCAGATAGGCGGCGTGGACAATGGGCCGCCTAATTACTGGCGACAGGACATCGGGCTGCGACCGGCACCCGGGGAAACTTGGGGCTGCCCTCAGGTCATTTCCTCCGCCAAGTTTACGTCGCTGCCATTGTCACGACTCTGCTCGGGTCGCTCCGAGGGTAGGGTTTGGTGAGCTGGGGGGGGGGTAGCTATGACTGGCAACAGCGCGCGCAGTGTTGCCAGCTTCTGCGATGTCTTGCTGTTAACAAGCGACGAGTGATCCGCTGAACTATCGTTCTACTTACGCAGCGAGCTGTAACCGTCGTTGTGCATCCTGAAATGAGTACTTATATGTATAAGCGGGCCATGATAAAGTAATAACTTTTTTGCGCTTTTACAACTTGCCAGCATGACTAGTTGTATTTCAAGACACTTCAGCTTATGTCTATGTCAGTGACAGGAAGATAACAACCATTACGCTTGATAAGGGTCTGCCTTCAAATCGTAGAAGTTTTGGTGTTGCTGTAACCTCATTCTGACCAAACCAGTGAAATGAGAAATTTCTTACAAATACACGCAGACAATAGCTCAAACAAATCTGCAGTTGCAACTTGTGGTATTGAACTCAAGCTTCCGGATATCCTGTAGTATCGGCTATATAAAGATGTTTTTTTTTTAATAAATGTACATACGTCTGTGAAAATGAACTTTGAACACGATCTAATTGCAAGTAAATATTACAGAATGTTTGGGTACTGTTTACTGGATGAAATTTTGTGACTACTGCAAAACGGCGTCTTTTTGAGCTTGGTGTTGTTAACGTAAGTTAAAGTTCAAGGCTGTTTATTTCTTTGCCAGGTGGCGCATATTTACACTCGCGTCGCCACCGAGCCACTTTCGCGCCTCATTAAACCTACCCCCCGGCGAGGGTATCAAGGAATTTTTCCTCGAGGTAGAAATGAAAACCTCCCCTCGCCACAAACGCGCTCAAGTCCGTCGTTGTCTGCATGTTGTTATTACTACTACTGATATTACTACCCCTGCTCCTCTTCCCCGCCCTGAAAACTCATTTTTCCTTCAGCCCCATTTCCGCACAACACAGGACAAACAAGAAAAGAACGCGGAGAAACTCCCGTGTTACACGACAAGTTTCGTGGGGAAGTAAGCCAAGCCGTATAAACAAGGAGTGGAATAAAATTTGTGAATATTCGTAAGATGGAAGTATATAGGCTTTATTCGTGTTGCATTTTCGCTTGTATATACTGAGTTTGACACTCTAAATAATCACATTTTCGACACAGAAACAGTCTGAAAAAGACTAGCAGATAATCAGGTGTCAAACAGTTGGACATATAATTTCCTTCCCGACTCAAATATCATGTATTATATTTTAAGTTTTTTATAATACCTTATAAGGCCAAACGTCTGCGTTTTTTTTTCTAAAGGTGGTTTTAATATTCAGTTTCCACAGCTACATTTTAAATGTATTACTAAGTTTCACAGGTGCGAAAATTCGCCTACTACCACTAGTGATTGATTGCTAGCTATGGTCTCAAAGCTACACATCATTTTATATAAAAATAATTTCCCTTTAATTTACCAAGTTTCTTTAACAGTAAATTAACTGTTCCTAAATAATTGTGTTTATTTTAAGTATAATAATCACCTGGGATTGGTGACAACAAATACATTTCCAGCTGTACTGAATTATAATCGATGACACTATGGGCCATTTCGATAAGAATTACGTATATTTTTTATACTTCAGCCAGTCCGGATCATTAGAAAGGGCGGATGTTTCTGCCAGGAAAATCCGGCCACCTCGGACGACCTTGGGAAATCCTGTAATTTTTCCCACTTCCCGCTCTCCCAGCTGGTGCATACAAATCGTGAAGTTATTGGGTGTTTGTGTAAGGTTCCCTTACCTCTAATGGATAATCTTTGTGAGTTATCAGTTGTCACATCTCTCATGTGGTATCTATATTATTGAAAGTTTCACGTCTATGCTGGATAATGCATACCATGAGGCACTTGAACTACATTACAGTATTTGTGAAATCTGTTTTACATTAAAGTTTGTCCTCATCTACAAATATAATTTTGGGTCTTCTAACGTAGTTGAAAATGGCATCTTCGGATTGTAGTATAATATAGTCAGTGTATAACATGCAAACGAGGACAGACAAATTCTCTGAGATTTGCACAGACTGTACACAAAAAAGGTGGTACAGTTGCCGTTTAAATACCTACTGTTGCATGTTGTACGACCAACGAACTGCAATTCAAGGTCATTGCCTTGCGCATTTTGATACAAAATCGAGTCAACTAATCCTATAAACTATTATCGAATTCTGTAGGTTTATTTTAAGTAAACATCTACTAATAAAGGCAATTCCTGGTGGCAACCGACTTCGCGCCATAAGGATTGGTATACAGTATTACTTCAGCACGATTTTTGCCCCACATTCAAAGGTACAATATTACGCAGTTATAAATAGTTAACAAGAAACGTACCCGATCGCAAAATAGATTTCCTCACAAAGTTGACAAAAACTACTTCATCGGAATTTTTTTCTGCATTACAGCGGCTTGTAAGTAATAATAATAACTGCGCGTCTGTGTGTATATAATTATTATTAAGTATTATAGTGTGACTTAAAAACCATTTTAATAAGTTCAGACAAACTCCGACAAAGTAGTTTTTGCAAACTTTGTGAGGAAACATTATTTTGCGTTCGGGTGTGTTTCTCGTGAGAACTATTTATAAGGGCGTAATTTTGTACCTTCGAATGTGGGCGTATATTTATATAATCTCCACATCCACATTACCACAAAATCGAATATCGTATTTAAAAATTTCACTGAAACAATAACATGGAATAGTATTTGAAAACCATTTTTTCAGCTAGTATTGTTTCTCACTTGTAAGTCTTGGAACGAACACACAGCTCCTGTATGAGACAGCATCGCCATGGATAGAATCCTTGTCACCCAGAGTTAAGACGGAACTGAAATACATGTAAATGGATCGCAAATGACTAAGAACTCACTCCGCCATTGTCATTCATATTTGTATTCTGCCAATTGTCACTGTAATATATCAGGTAACTATAGGGGACGGGGAAGATGCCAGTCACACATTTTTTTTTAGTTTCCTTAATTTTTATTTAATCTTTTCTAAAGAAGATTTTAGCTCATTACTGACTTACACAAATGTCCAACGAAAATAGTATTTCCATCGTAATATTTTTGGCAAATTTTTTCAAACACTGAATGGTGCTTCTTCCCCTCAGTTACTTTATAAAATAAAATTAGAGGGGTTTTCTTGAAACATTACAGTCTGTTGGATTATTTTTTCATGAGAATAGACGAAACAATTACATTTAATTTTCCAGTTGTGGTTATAGGTTTACATGAGTGTGTGTGCTTTTCTTTTGCGATTCTACCGGTATGGCATTTACTGCTTCTTACTATAAAAATCTCTTTAACTGATAAAATTTTATTTTCACGTAGTAAGTTGTTATATGTTTATATCAGGTATATAAATGAGTAAACATTGCTTTAGACTTGCATCACCATTAAAAGATTGATATTCGTATTTACATT
>PNEQ01123415.1:53352-119622 GCA_003012365.1 Medauroidea extradentata
AAAAAAAAAAAAAAAAAAAAAAAAAAAAAAAAAAAAAAAAAAAAAAAAAAAAAAAAAAAAGATAAAAAAAGCTTAACGATTCGACGCGGCAGAGTTACATTGTTCGATAATTATGTGTGGCGAAAAATTGAAACCCTTATTGACTATCTCATACAAAGTCCAAGATAAAATTTTATAACTCCATGTGAAGTTTTTGTGCAAGGGGCTTTGAGGAAAACAAAGTTAGCAAATTTGAAAGTTCCTCATGAAATTATGTCTAATTCAGTGCCACAGAAAATGAACAATAAATTAGTCAACGAATCGAAGGTAACACTATTAGACTAGAACAAAAATCCATTTGTGAAATTGCATACACGGTTTAATTTATCTAACTGCATGTCTGTGATCATTTACTTGTTTTTGGTCAGTAACTTTGTAAGCGAGCAGCGATTTTCCTTTACATCTTCTACCTATCTACCACTAACTAGTGGAACAGAATGTCGTTGTCGAGCATTGGTTAACGACTTTCAGTGCGAATGGAGAATGATGGTACCATTTTACACCAGATTTCTAGTATTATATTGTTACAATTATCACGGTGATTTGCAGAGTTGTTGCTACTATTTTCGCGATAACAATATTTTGAAGCCTAAATGATTAAAGTTTTAAAAATATGTCTAGCAGTTTTGTTTAAAATGTTTTTCGTTGTGTTTAATTATTTCAAGGCCGTAAATACTATCGTTTTAGTAATTTACACAACAGTTGAAATTTTTTTAGTTGACTTATTGGTCGAAACCGTATAAGTTTTTGTCTCGAAATAATTTCTTACCACAGCAAAAATAAGTTTCAAACAAAACTGCCGAACATATTCGGGATATCTGCTCTCGTTTCAGCTTAAAAAATAACAATCGCAAAACAGGCCTTAATCGTACAGTGTGATGAAAAAAAAACTCAAGACTACCATGTACATGCTACAAATAAATAAAGATGTCTACAGGAACCTGGCGTTCTAAGGACGTTGGACCCGTAAAATGTAATTTTTTTATGTTTATGCCAAACACTGTTCAACTTTTGCACATCAGATAACACGTAATTTCCTAAAATAAAAATTAATTAGGTCCCATAGTTTATGCATCATCACTCATCAAAGTCACAAAATAGCCATTGCTGTGTAGCAAAAATAAAAAAAAAATGTCATTAACTAATGAATTCAAAATTACAGGAACTGGTAGTCAGTATATCAATGCATTGTATGACATGTTTGACAAAAAATAGTTTTGAAAATTTCAGTGGTAGCCAAAAGTGCAAAAATGTACTAATTTTCATGAATTTTTAAAAAATTCAAAAATGTATCCTTTTGTGTTTACAAAAGTGTCTTGAAGTAGCTCACATCATTAAGTATCAATATGAATTATCTTGTTTCTGCAAGTTAATTATTTTTTGTTATTTTGTCTACACCGCAACTGCCATTTTGTGACTTTAATAGGTGATTATGCTAAAATTATGGGACCTATTTTTTTTTATTTGGGGAAATGACATGTTATCTGTTGTGTAAATGTTGAACAGTGTTTGGTACAAAATATAAAATTGTGAAATTTTACGGGTTCAAGTTCCTTAACTTAACCAAAACACAAAATTACCATTAGCTACACTGCAATGTTCTTTGTCGATTTAAGAGTTACTCTTTTTTTCATAACCCTTTCTAGTTGTGAGTTAGCTACGCCGTGCCGTAGTGCCTGTAGTTGAGGGGCGAGCAGAGGATTGTGAGCGTGTAAGCGGGGCCCGCGGTAGAAAGGGACGAGCTCGCATCACATCACCGCAAGCTGTCACAAATTGCGTGCTCCGCGGTGTGCCGTCTCATCTGCGCCGACGACACCCTCTCCTACCTCCTATCCTCCCCCTCAAACCACGCTACATCCCCTCCTGTGTCCTTTTAACGCACACCATACCATCATCGTTTAAACCTGTTTGTGCCGCCCGCACCTACACGCGGAGCCGACTTTCTCGTGGTGCTCCCTCATCTCTGGAACATATTCAGGTGTATACTA
Organism: Medauroidea extradentata; assembly: GCA_003012365.1. Classification (NCBI taxonomy): domain Eukaryota; kingdom Metazoa; phylum Arthropoda; class Insecta; order Phasmatodea; family Phasmatidae; genus Medauroidea; species Medauroidea extradentata. The sequence continues at coordinate 55,380 of PNEQ01123415.1, forward strand.
GCGATCGGAAGTGGCTATTTTGTGTGATTTTTTTATCTTCTATACAAGCCTGGCTCAGGATTTGCGTAAAGGATTTCGCGAATAACGTGTTGAGCCCATAATACATCTTTTATACTGCTTTCACGATAATTATTTTTTATTCCTAAACTGGAGATGTTATGATTTTACTATGTAGTCTAATTTTTTCAATAAAATATAATGATTTCGTTAATTAGTTCATTAATTACTATTTCCTTTATTGAATCAGTTATTTGAGGAACATTTTTCACAACATGGGTTTATTGATATTTATTCTTCAAAGCGCGAAACGCAAATGCTGAACACAGATGTGACACGTACACCAACATTTTAAAAATAACATTACCTTATTTACATGGTTTATTAAAATATAAATTTTCAGTTTGACATTACTTAACAGCTCTTTCATGAAAGTGGTATGTGGTGTTTCTCAAATAACTGATTTAATTGCCTATTAGCTAAAACCATTGCGTATTTTTGTCTTGGAGGAACAATTTATTAACTTAGTCTACGTCGTTTTCAAGAAAACTGTGTAAAAGTTTTGCGATATTTCGTTTAGGATTAAAAAAATACGTATCGAAAAAACAGCAGAAAAAATTGCTAATGACCTTAAACCAGCCGCGTGGATTTCAGTCTACATTTTTTTCTTCAACACATCGTGCTTTTACATAAGAAGAAAAAATGGAATGGATTTTTCTCTCCCAGTTGCACAAAGTCTCAACAGGTGCATGTATTTGCGTAAAAAAAAATCCAGTTACTCTACTCCGGGTTGCGAGATTTCGATCATTATCTTGTTTTGGTTGTGGTAGAGTTTCAGTTTCAATTAGATGCAAGTGAAAACCCGTTCTACTTGCTCTGCGCTGCGATGCTGCAAAAATCAGGTTGTGATATTAAGGGCTTGTTCCCGAGTTTTTTCAGACTGGTGCCAATAACTCAAAAAGTTTTTAACCAAAAATTTTGAAAAAATTTGAGTCAATGTGCAATCACACGATGCACAATACTGTGGACGCGTTTTTTTTTAAATAATGTACCATTCGCAAGCAAACAAATAATTTACTTCATTTTTGCTTATTTTCACGACGAAAAACGTGGTACTTTGGGCAATTAAATCTAAAAAACCGTTCAGTATAATTCTACAAAAAATTCAGCTACAAATGATAAAATATAAGTGTCAAAACTGTGCAGCGAAATTTTGATATGAGTATTAGGTTGCAATAAAAAATATTTTCGAAATCACTGCAAAACTCCGTAACAAGGTCAGGACCCTGGCAGCGATATTTCGGTACGCAGCCGTCTTTCGAACGCTGCGGTGAAGTGGTTCGAGACGGGCTATAACGCACACGGTCCATAGTTTACACTTTGAAAATTACGAAAAAGAACAATAATAATCATTGAATTAGTGCTGAACAGTTTGGAGACATTCAAAGTCCAAAGAGATTCACCGACTACGTGCGTGGGAATGCCAGTCTACTGCAAAGTGCTGGCGCTGCACACCACCAGTATCCATGTTTGAAAGTCGACTGCAGATTGAAATCTAGCCCAGTGGTGAGGCAGCTGTGTGCGTTTACTCTCAATCGTGAGGTTTTTGGTTTCTCGGTAAATGTTGGAGGGAAGAAGTCAACTTGTTGAAACGGTAAAGACGAGACAGCGCGCGCATCTAGGCACAAGTCACCGAACTGGCGTGCAGTCGTTCCCGCAGACAACTCGCCTCTGTGGGACATTCAATCGTGGCCCTGTCATTTGTGACGTATTATTAAAGACAAAAGTGTATTGCACGTACCTATACCTTTTGAAAGGTTCTACTCCAGGATTTACGTACATAAAAGGACCGCAAAAAAACCTTTTCGTCGTTTTCGGCTTCTAGGCAATACGCTTCATAGAACAGTGGTACACCTGATATGTGTATAAACCCGTGAATGTTATTCGTAAGCAGACGATACTCATGTGCGATGAGCAGTTTTCGAATAATCTTATTGTAACGTTCGAAGCTCTGAACACCGCTCAGCGGCCTAGGCGCGCAGCTACCTTAAGGCCTTGCTTACGTGTTTATATCGTTTCCAAAATAGTTATTTTCTAATCCTAAACGAAAGCAGATAGCAAAAATGTGTTTCACTGTTTTGTTTAAAATGGTTTTCACCCTGTCGGATAATTTTTTTCAAGACAGTAAATGCTATGATTTTAACCATTTATGTAACTAGCAAGAATTTCAAAATTATTTGTTAGTCGTAACCGTATAATTTCTAGTCTTGGATAAAGTAGTTGTCACTGTAAAAACCAGTTTATATAAAACTGAATTCAAACTTTATCTGCTCTTGTTTAGGCTTAAAATAACAATCATCGCACTAGAAACACGTGAGCGTGGGCTTAGAAGAGGGGTGAGCATTTCCTCATGAAAGTGATGACTTCTGCTGTGCTTCGCTTCCAAGTGCGGCAGAGATGAGAAGTCAAGTGTGCGACCAGTCCGTAGGATAGAAGAAAAGGGAGGGGGGATAAGCCTGGCGTAGCAGCTTCCACGGGTAGTTAAAAGGATCTCGGGTCACGCCAGTGCGTGTGCGCGTGTTTTTTTTTGTGGTAATTGTTGCCTATTATCATCTCTCTCTCTCTCTCTCTCACTCACTCACTCCGACCAAGAAAACTTGTGGCTCCACAAGCGAACGAGATATAGGCTAAAGGCGGCGTCCCGCAGTTGAAGATTTCCTGCGATGTTCTATTGGTGGCGCGGCGCGAGGAAGACTCGTGAGCTTCTGCCGTGTGTGTGTCTCGAGAGACGAGGATGGAGAGCGATAAAAAAATTGAAGAAGATAAATAATGAATCGAAATAATTTTAAGTAAGCAAATTCAGTATAAGTGTGGTCATAGGCGCAACTAAGGGGCACTAGGGCACAGCCCCCCCCCCCCCCAAATAATTAACCAACCAAGGTCTTAAAAATTACAATTCATTTAATATTGACTAATCAGTGATACTGTTACCAGTAGAATATTCAATGTTTAGCAATGAAAACTGCTAAAATAGCACTATTTTGCACCTTGGAATCCGAAATTTTCCCGGGGAGGATCACCCGGACCCACCGTTTGAAGATGTGGTGGGTGATCCTTTATAATATTCGCAGGATAGCCATCCTTCCCCGTCTGAAATTAATAAATTCTGACTACGTTACTGATTACAGGTAGGGGTAGCTTGAATATAACAGTATTCACAGAAAATGTGCCCTCCCCAAATATCCATTCTAGTTGCGCCTATGAGTGTGGTCATCGATAAATCTTCCATAGAGGTTTGATACAGTCATGGAATGTTTGTGTTATTGTGCAACAAATGTACCTACGTATTTGAGTGAATCAAATATTTTGTCTGGTGTATTTTGGTGACTCACCAAAACGTGTTTTCAGCTAAAATGTACATATTTTTAGATCAACAAAATCAGTTTTTAGTTTGTTTTTCCAAAAATGTGACATTTTCAGTTAATTATTATTTAAAATACAAACGTATCCATATATAATTAAACATTTTTGCTTGCTAACTTTCAGTAATTTAGAAAATGTATGTAAAATATAGTATTAAAATGTACAAGGAAAACATATGTTTATTTACTTACATCTGACTAGGTAGCTTCTTATTTGTCTGTACACATATTAATGCAATCATGTAGCTCATCAAATGACGTGGAGCAATGTAACCATAAACATAATATCTAGTGTAAATATGATTGCGTACTGCATAATTAGTAAAATTATCACCTTTATATTAAAGTAAACAAGTGTCTAACACTATAAAAATATGTTTTGTTGATGGACAAATGTCGTTTTCATGTGAAACTGAATACTCAACGCGTATTTTTTTTATAAAATTGCATGTTTGTTTAATATATTCTTCAGAAAATTTCTGTTTATTTTTAACGTATTAGAAACGGTTAATTTCCCGACGTTTTAGTTAAGAAATATTGGTCTTATGAATGATTACATTGCATTTTTACTTGGATTTTTAAAAATGCCACAAGCTTTCGTAAACAGTAAAAACGCTTTCATAAAACCAATGTTTATAACAGTTTTCATATGACTTCTAGTGCGATGTGTAGCCACTAAGAAACGTATTTTATTTTTATCTCTTCAAATCGTCGTGTCCACTTCAGACAGCTCCCGGACAGTAGAATTTAATAAATATATCCTTGTCGGAAAGAAATCCAATATGTGTCAAAAGCCACAGAACAGGAAAGACAAGAATCTAATTCAGATTTCTCATGTCGCGTTTCTGTATCCCATAGTGTCCTCCCCTCAAACTTTACCCTCAGACCACAATCCACAATAGGCTAACGAATCTTTTCTGTTGAAATATTTTTTTATTGTACTGTAGAACGTCGTCGCATGGATTGCTGCAATAATACTATGACCCACTGAAAACGCGTCTCTAACACATAATAACGTTATTAATAATTAACTTTAACTAAACTACATTGAAGTTACGAATAACTTATATATAGCCTATATATATATATATATATATATATATATATATATATATATATATATATATATATATGGGCAGGCAGACTTATTGTCACACCAATTTCCCTTGATCAGGCTATACCAACTAAACGCTAAAATCAATCAGTGAAGAGTAAAACTGTTGTTCATTTTGACGTTTATCTGTGCCTTGAAGAAAAAATTGTGGTTGTGACGCATCTAACGATTATGATGATCATAGGAAAATTATCTATGTAACAATTTTGTCTGCGTTAATGTAATTTTTTTCTGGAATGTACAAGTTTATTTGTGAAATTGTTGTTCATTTGAGTTTCGTAATTGAGTGGAACATAAAACGGAAACTTTATTATGGCATAAAAATTACTTCACTTTTGTACATTCTCACAATAAATAAGTTGTTCAGTTCGTAGGGTACATCAGTACGCTGAGAAATGTGACGTACATAATTAATATTCAAATCATTTAGTCCTATATTAATTTTTATCCATAACTTTTCTTCTCAATAATAATATCTTTGCAATGGTATAGTTTTAATGCTTTGTAAAAAATCAATAAATCGTACCAGTCCTACCGATGGTGTACATTTTATTTAATGTTTTATTAATTTTCTCGACATTGTGTTTTATCCTCTTGGATAATTATACAAAGTATACGTTGTATGGAAATTTTATTTTTAAATATATGTGTCGTGTCATCCCTCATGTGAGTTTCAAGGTAGATGTGAAATTAATGTTACGATTTTTTAATGTCGTTATACTAAAACCATTAGTCAAGTCTACAAAGTTATTGATTTTTCCATTAGAGTTTTATAAGTATTTAAATCTCTATTTTGGACCTTGGCAAGGTAGAAATCAGGCCCCCTAAATTTTTATATTGCATACTCATCGCATATATGAATCTGGCATGTCTATTGGCTGCCAAAGAAGTAATTTTAAAGTCTTCTTTTAAGTAAACTCCGTAATTTACATATTAACTTAGTTGCATGTGTGGTATAGGAAAGCATGCCTCGAATACCTCATCGCGTTGTTTCTATTTTCCGTGTTGTCGAGTGCGCTATCACAAAAGTGGTTTTCTGATCACCCAGACACACTTTGAGTTACGTGAAAGAGAAAAAAAAAATGGATTTTTTTTAGTTCTTACTCTCCCCACTAGTGGAACTGCAGGATTGGTTGAAAAAGACTCTTATATTCTCATGATTCACTTAAATTTCATAAGAAACTGATAGTATTGTTACTATTAATACATATTGTAGTAATATTCGCCATCTTGGATTATTGTTGTCACAAAAATATACAGTTTACTTTAACTGCGTTATTGTGTTCATAGATGCATCTTTCCAAATGTGAGCGAGATACGAAACTATTAAAAATGTACTGAAAAAAGAGATTTTTTGTTTAAAATCAGTAATAAACAATATTGTATTATGTTGAAAATGCTGCGTTATAAATTGGCGATGATTAAAATTTTTTTGTGATTGATTTTTAATTTTAATTTAATTTTTATGTTCTCTAAATATTGTTGAAGCATTTTGCTAATGTTAGTAATTTAAAACAAGAAATTATACAACGGAAAAAATAATAATGGCTACATTATTGCATATTCCGATCACCAGTTGTACCTGTCGAAGACATTTTTTTTTGTAGTCGATGATGAGTAAATGGCAACTATTACTTATTTCAATAGTTTTACAATATGAAATTATGCACGGGAATGTTTTGTTTTTAAAAACTGAAGACTGTTATTTTCTGCCGTCGAGAAGTCAGAGCTTAGTAGCCATTAGTAAATAGTCTAAATAACTGTATATAAGTTGGTTGACTATCTAATCTTAGTAGGATTTGTACATTTTTCTGTTCAACAGTTTTTGAGCATGTATCTTACATATTATTTTTTGTTGTGACACTAGATTTCTGCTGTAGTTTTAATTTGTGTAGTTCTTAGTAATTAATAAATTGATTTTTTTTTCAATTATTGATGAATCATTCATGAGAGCCAATTCTCAAAACTCAGCATATACACTAATACACAAACTTCGGTCTATAAAGACAAAATTCTGAACGTTTTGCTCCGAATTGGGTTTGCATTTTGATTCAAAGTTGATTCAGATGATTTTGTGCTTTTATCCCTTGTGTATTTTAAATTTTATCTATAGCTAAGTAACATTTAAACTATTCATTACTACACGTGGAACAATATTTTAAAGTTTGAATGTTTGTTTTTAATTTTACTTTAAAATTTCGGGCAGAAGTTGCCTTTAACAACACATCACTGGTCGCTGTATCGAATTATTTTTGTTTTAATATTTAGAATAATATTATTTTGTTTGCACCTACATGTTTGTGAAAATTGTCTTGTACGGTATAAGATGATATTGGCAGTAGATTACACAACTGTAGTATTTGTCACTTAGCATCTTTTTTTTTAAAGGAATAAGTCAAATCTAGTGACAGCAGTTGGTTTATTGGTTATACGAATTTAGGCGTGTAGTCTCGTGATATTTGTATTATTACAATGTTACTAAAATGGCAAGTTTTCTACGTTTGCATACTAGTCTTTTAAGGGGGTGATTTCCTAGATGTATTTGTTTTATTCTCATCTAATTATATAACTAGTTGTTATGATTAAATGTTGACATTCAGATGCTATCATGACATGCATCTGCACTTAATAAATTTTTGTCATTCATAATTTCTTATGTGAGACTGAAATACATAAATAATTAGTTAATCACAATTACAGTCTTACAGACCGCAACAGTAATGATAATAAACAAATTATATATTTAAATATCTGTTAAGACATTCTATAATGTCTTACTTAACTTTGTTTGTAAATATAATTGAAATTTATGTTATGAAACTTTTAACGAAATTCAAGATTTTTATGAAACTACTACCTTAAGCCGTGGTGATTCAGTTATTTTTAGCGTGGCAGATAGTGTGCAGTAAATACGCAGTCATTTCGGGTTTATTATGATTTCCCTTGCTCATCACGTTCGTTGAGTAGGCGTATTTATACACGTGAAGGACCGCAGATGTAGTTAAATATTTGCGTACGTTATATTATTGTTTAAAGTGTCAAAGTTGAGCTGGTAGGACAGCGTCTTGTGCTGTCAGTAAACTAGGAACTACGGAGATAGTGACGCCCACTATCCAGCGACGCCTCCCTGTCCCGGCCAAGCCTGCCTCTAATGGAACAAGTTGGCCGACAGTTGAGTGTATTGGCTTAATGAGGCCTAAGCTGGTGCTCGCCGTGTCCGGCCGCCACTTTAATTTACTTTGGAGACCAGATTAAAGCGCTGTATCAAGTTTGGGGAAGGTGACCCCTGGCAGTGCGACAAGCCCGCAAAGCGCAGCTGCTTCGTTGGGACGCGGCAAGTTAGGCTGCCCGCAACGCACCGACGCACCTTTCGGCTAGAGCAAGTTCACTGTGAAGTGAACACTTTCGAAGTTCTTGCTGTTTTTATTTTACTTTTAGCCAATTTTCTTTCGGCAGCGCAAGTTACAAACTCAGTTTGTTAATTTCTCCGTAGCCAAAGTTAAAATTGGAAATCACAATAACTTATTTTTATTATTTTTTAACAAGACGTAAATTTACCGTGTATATCCTATGCCTGTACATATGGCTAGAGATGGTGATTTATAGCGGGAAATATTGACTGTGCTATTGCTAATTCTAGAGTGCTACTACAGAACGTATGTGATTCTTCTGTAAACAGCTAGAAAGTTTCATGTGACCATCGTCTAATCGTACACAGGGCAGGACGCTACATTTATTTGGAGAACTTGCCGGCTGAAAAGATTCTCGCGATTTTCCATCGTCTCTAAAAATTGCATACATATCGCACCCCCAATACAATACCAACACAACCAAAAAATCAACATTATTGAATTGTGTATATAGTGAATTAGAGGATAGTTTTCTCTACTTAATGCAGTACCAACATAACCAAGAAAAGCATTCCAAATAATAAATAAAAAGTTTTGTTTAAGCGTCTCTGCCAAGGAACTGAAATGATTATTCCCAATATGAACATTTATACTATTAATGCAGCGTGAGGATAAACAGCAAAAGTTATTTTCCAGTGCAATACCAACCTATTTTGTGTTATGTTTATACAAGACCGTAATCATCAAAAATCAGAACGTATGTATGTGTGATATCTGCATTTCTCTCGAAATTAAATATTTTGAATTATGATGGTATTGCATTGGGTGTGCGATATGTGTAGAATTTTCTGCGAAGCAAAATTTGAGATTGAATTAAGTTTTGTTAGAAATTTGGTTATCATCCGAGTAAACTCACTAATTTTTTTGTACAAGATTATTCCACTAGTTCTTTGCTCTTCTTTCAGCAACCTATCAATATGAAACGTATTTCTTAAGTAAGAAATATAATAAGGATCTCTTAGTGCGTTATTTTCTTGTCAGGAACAAACAACTGAACAAACGGGAAACTGCTGCGTGTTAGGAGTTGACCACTCGGACTGATAAAATTGTTCTATGCCGTGACGACAGTTTTACGATAAGCGTCCGTCAATCCGCGCCTGGGAACAAATCGGCAGATGAAAATGTAGCTATTTCGTACTTGAATAGAAAAATAAAGCGGGTAACCTGTTAAGGTGGCCGCTTGCTCAGGTCTTCTAAGCAGTATGCAAAGCTTTACCTGTTACAAGAGTATTCGAATACTGCTCACCGCGTATTAGTGCATGCCCAGTAGCATTTAAAGAACGTTACACGTGTGTGCAACCACTACAGGTTCACCTTCTAGCAGCCTACGAAAATTTTTGTCTTTGCAGTCCCTTTTTAGGTATGAAAATCTAGGTGCAGAATCGTTGAAAGGTATAGGCGTGTACAATACATATTCGTCTTTAATATAGCCGCATAAAATGTGTTATAGAGGCGAGTTCGCGAGAAAATTACACGCCAGTACAGTGACTTGTGCATAGAGGCTAGGAGGAAGTGTGATGCGCCTACTGTGATGTCCTTATCTTTACCGCACTTCTAGGCCTCGAAACTCGCAAAACATGTCCGTACAGGTGGACAGCTTAAGAAGTCACTGATGCGGGCTATTCCGTCAAATATCCTGGAACTACAGCGAAGAAATTTTCTGACGTGTTCTAACATAAAAACTCTGCATTCTACTGCCAAACTTAAATTTACAATACGGCTACGCTGTGACGGGCGTACCTATTTCCTATGCCCTCTATACGTTACATGTATTGCAGTCGGTAACTAAGGAGCAATAAGGGCGACTCTGATACGTGCACCTAGCTCTCCACTGACCTTACGCCTAGTCGCTTAACTGTTGTACCCCTGATACTGTGGGACTTGGAAGTGGAGATACTGTCATTTTATTATTGGAAAAATATACATCAATGTTTAGTGTAGGATCCGTGAGTATTTTCGTACCAGCTTTGAGTGCTGGATTTTCAGATATAACTTCGCAAAAATTACCGTAAGTTTATTTTTCTATGGTTGAAGACTCGGAAATAGTGTTTTAGTTGCGCACAACGTTTTATCAGTACCTGACAACCTTCGTATAAAATGCGTTTTACTTTCGTAACTAAGTGCATTTGGAACACGCGTATGAGTTTCTTAATGTGAAAAAAGTATTTCTAATCCACTGCAACAATCGGTAACAGCTTCAGCGGATCCCTTGCATGATAGGCTTTTGGGATTATGAAAAAAATTTATATTAAGGCAGCGGTTCACGGACAATTTTAATTGTTTTAGTAATTTTTATATTTGTACGAGATACGATTTGTTTTGTAGAGTACATTGTGATGTTTTTACTGAATTAAAGATTTTTTAGCTTTCATAATTTTTGTTGGTATGACATTTTAAAGTCCAAATTTGCATAACACAGTTTCATACGTTATAGGTAAACCAACTTACTTAACCGAAATTAAATAATCTACATTGAATAACAGTGTCACGAGCTACGTCGATATATGTATACAAACGCATAGAATCATTTTGTACTTAAAAAAAATTCTGAAAATTTACAAATTTAAATTCTAACTTCAGTAATTTTTTTAATTTTTTTAATATGCGAAAAAAATGCATACAACTGTTTTATTCAAATTTGGCCTTTGACATGCCACTATGCAAAAAAAATGAACGCTAAAAATGTTCATCGCAGTAAAAATAGTCAAAATGTATGTCTACAAAACAAACCATATCTCGTACAAATATAATCAATTTTAAATCATTAAAAATGTTCGGTAAACCACCCCTGTAAAGGTATGGAAATGCCGTTGTTTGGTGTTGTAGCCTAAGTTAATTACCAAGTGTTTGCTCGTCCAAGCAGGTGTGTACTTCCACTCACTGCGGACCCGACAGGACAAGCGTACTCCTTGTAGCTGTTCCTCTGTATGCTAGCCTGCTCTGTGCGCGCGCCACGCGGCGAGAGCGACGCGTGCTGGACGTGAGCCGTTGTCGAACGACGCGCGCCCGGCCCGGCTAAGTGCCGGCTGCGGAGCGGTCAGCGCTTCTCTTAGGGGTTTGACCTTTAACCCGCTGCCCTCTTCACCCCCTCCCAAATACCCGTCTAACTCCTCGCTCGTGTTCGCCATACGTCGATTGCTTTGATAGCGAACTATGATGGCTTACGGCGGAGGGTGGAAGAAGACCCGACCAGGGTAGCGAGGCCTTGTAATGTCGGCCAAATCTGTTTTCTCGCCAACTGCCCCGCAGCAGAGTTTCGCGCCGTTGTTAATGCGAAGACCGGGGATTAAACCCCCTCCAGGGCGTCACGGCGCTTCATCAGGACCAACACTAGGCGGTTATGCTAAGTCACTAGGTTAACCTGGGTAACCGGAATTTCTGTGCTTGAGGCACTGCGACTTCTATATGCAAGGTGTAGTTATTGAGGCTTGGAAATACAAATGAGATCTCCAAAGTTAGAGAAAACCGATTCGAACTACTTTCGGTACGACTACAAAACTCCACGTCGACCGTTCTCGGTGTTACGTACTCTTTTGGCTTCTTTCTCAAAATGTATAATTTCGTTTACGTAAAACTTTTAACTCTGTCTGAATATTTGTTATAGTGTGACGACGTTAAAGGGGAACTAGATTTTTTGCTTTTACGGCAACTATAGGTCGTTCGGGATAAAGTGAGCACTAAACATTTAACCTCTGATAAATATCACTAGCCGTTAATGCATATAATTCAACGTTATCGATAGTTCCCTTACTACTAGTATGGTTGGCAGCGAAATCAGAAATATAGGTACGTGTATTTTCCTATTTAAATGCAACAATACTGAAACAAAATCAACCTAACAAGATATGTTTGTATACTATATCATTAATAAACATTTTTAAATCAAACTATTTAGGTTCCTACCGACTGCACAATTTATCTTAGACGCGCAAACATCAAGTGACATGTAAAGAGAGGTTAGACATGCCAAGTCGTTAGCCGTTACGCGCGGAAAGCTACAAATTGGCTGAAAGTAGAACGTTATGAGGGCTTTGTTAAGTGCTCACTTTATCCCGAACCGCATGTAGTACAATGATGTTATTATATTTGGTGAGTCGTAATATTAAAATAGCAGCATTGTTGTATGCTGTGCTCTAAGTAACACGGCTTTTAACCATAAATGGCATGAAAAGCTAGTACAATATCAAAATACTGACAAGGTAGCATTCTTCGAATAGAAATTGCGTAGTAATTCAAAGGCAAAATCTGGCCCGTTGTAGGAGAGGGGAGGACAGAACTGTATCAGTTAATGGAAATATAAATCAGTACTTGTATCTTCGCTTAGCAGTGTCGCAGTTTATTTAATGCCCGAGCATCCAACGGCGGACCATCAGACGTAACCCACGAGTTACTGCAACAGAATTTTCCTTGTACTGGATGTGGTGCCGCACGTACATGCACTCAACTGCCCAGATATAATGCGCAGGAGATAAATTCCCGAGGGATTTTTCGCGTCGTTTCAGCAGTTACCAAAGGAAAAAAAAATAACAGCACGGAGAGTAGTTTTTCGTACTTTCACTCTTTCGCCATTTTAGCATCGCTTTAATTTTTTGTTTCACGCCACGGGGGAAGACCGAAAATTCAAAGCGACGGTAGGCGAGACAAGATAAGTGACGAGGCTTTCTAGCGAATTCTCTTTAAAAACTCCCGCCGCCCGAGGGCAGTGGGCATAGCCGGGGGGTGAATTGAAGTGGTGTGGTGGGGACAGGATGTCGCGCTGAAAATAAGAGTGTGAAATATAAGCACGTATTTAGGATATGTTTTATCGCGTGTGCAGCGTGTGGCACTTAACCCTTCTTTCCCGTCGACTGGGGAGTACCGCTGCGGAGACTGGGCGGTGTTGGGAGGGGTGGAGGGTGTTTGAATGTCTGCCAGGATGTGTCCAGAACTCTCCGCGCAATGGACCACTAGCAGCACCCTGGCTTGGTCACCGACTTGTACTTTTTACCCGTCCATTGTCTTGTGTGTGTGTGTTCGCCGAAGAGGTCTCCCGTTGACCACTGGCATAGTGGACTCCCCCTCTTCCCCCTTCGGACGGACAGGGCCTCGTATGCTCCAGTGGGCACTCGGTGTCCATCGCGGGCCGCACACATCACCGACGCCGCGGCAAAAAGGGGCTCCCTCCCTGGACAGCGGCCGGCCGGGGGTGCTGATTTGCGACATTGTCGTCTTCGGCTGCTCGTACAACTCCTGCCAGATTCTCCTCTATCTCTATCTCTCTCGGAGTACGCGGCATGAATATTTGGAGTTAATGCGGACTCATAACTACACTTAACGTGCGTACGAACACACGCATGCACGTTAAGTATTAGAGAGATTCTCAACAATATTTAATCTAGACATGTGCGGAAATTAAGTATTTCATAACAAAATGTCGGTAATAGATTATCGTACTTTATTTTTCGATTCGAATAAATAATTTATGCCCACAAGATAAACGATTTCTCAACATAAATTAATATTTGAGTCTTGCGTTAGCACATGATGCATTCACAGCCACCACTTAGCGTACGTATGTATGAAGTAGAAAGTTGATCAACACTGTTACGTACGTACGCACGCTACGCGAGGATGTGAATGCAATCATGCACACTCGGCGTTTATACTTTTTTCTACTGTTTTAGACGTACGTACGCGCGTACGCTAAGTGGTGGTTGTGAATCCAGCTTTTCCCTCGCGTAGTGTAAATAAATACTTCTCTGCCATTCGCTTTGCTTAGGAGTTGGTGAACCTGGCGCGAGAGCCGTGTTGTAGCGTGGTACGGAAAGTTTTTTTTCTTGTATAACTATTAAAAATGTTTCCAATGCGTTTATCTACGAAGACACGCTTGAAACTGTGCCCCATCTGTTTTAAAAATACCGTCTGTTAATATTAAAAAACATGATTACCTACCTTCTTAAAAGTGCTAAATATTACTTTCTTACATTGCTGTAGCTGAGAAAATGTCAACCATAATCGTAAAACTAAAATAACAGAAACTGCATTGGACTTTACTAATTAATTTCCTTAAAAGAAATTTTTTTTTGAAGTCCAATTGAAAAATACTTTCTACGAAAACACTCACGCTAGTTTACTTCTCCGCGCCTAATGGCGATGAGGCGTTTGACGGATGTGTTATATTCGACTTATCGCCTTCCCCATTTTCGTACCTCAAAAGAATACATAGCTAAGACCCACTAACTCTTAAGGGGGTGGCGTGTTGGACGTATTTTTGTGCGTTTGAAACCTAGAAACCACGGGACGCAAGTCATTGAACTGGTATGTAATCTTCCCGTCGATGCTTTGCCTCTTATGAAACATTAAGTGGCGGCCTGTCATATTACGATGTAAAATTGACTCTTATACATTTTCAAAGATTCTGCATCAAGATTTTCATGATAAAGGAGCTCAGAAAATAAACTCTAAAGATACGTGGAGGAACTGAAATGGGTAAGGCCTATACACGTGTAAAGATCTTTGATGGATATTCCCAAGCAGACGCCAAAGACGTTGGGCGCAGTTTCCAATAAACTTCTCTCGGCCGCAGCTCTGCACATCGCTTTGAGTGGTAAAAAAATTTACTCGAAAAACTCGTATATTTTAGCTGTTTTCACTTCCTTGTAATTCACATAAGAAATGGAATCGAAAAACTGAAATGCCGTCTATCAGTTCTTAATTGCTATCTAGCAGGTGGTGGATTGTTTTTTGAACAAATCTTTTTCCCCAGTCTCTTTGTATAGTGCGTGGTGACCTTGGCTGACAGGAGGGATAGGACATCGACGCAATGCCATTGATGTCTGGCGTCGATGTCACCGAGATAGAAAAAAGAGCAATGGCTACAAACTATCAACCCCAGACCATAGATGTTTTAGTGTGCCATCGCTGGTTCGGCATTCGTCATATTTTGTTGACTAACACCTCCTTCCTTGAAAGAATCATGTTTTATTAAATGCATTAAAAGCTGGTTAACTTACTTGTGCTGGATTCTATTGCTTGAGTGACGAACTAGATTCAGGTTCTGGTGTTGATGCCGAAACTGGTTCTAGACTGCTAGCAGGTCTTCACGACCAGATGAACATGAAGTGAACTTCAGACGATAACTTTTGAGTACTGTGATTAGTATGCCTACTAAGAAGTGCCGCATGTTTACTATTTAAATGACATTATAGGTTAGTTGTGTTGCTACTAGTTTTCATAATTCTACCACAATGCCTACAAGTTGAGGTTTGGTAATTTTTGTTCTTAAAAAAAAAACGTCATAACATACTTCTTGGCGGCATTATTTCTGACTTACGATACAATAAAAAAACTAGCACTGCGCTGCCTCATACAATGTTATTCAGCTACTCTGCTGTTACTTTACGCAATCAGTGCTGCCAGTCTGAACAGAAAAAATTCGCTGCGACTCTTAACACCAATTACACAAGAATAAAGAAAACCTCACCGAAGAACAATATTAAATGGTAGCGTGAACAGGCAGTTGCGGTATCCTGACAGCAAATGGCAGAAAATGTTGCCGAGACATATTGCTGTCTTAATTGTAGCACCGTGGAGATGATGGGAAACTATACATCGTTATGACACGAATACATCGACAGTCGATAAACATTGACGAACAAACATAGATGCTAAAATATAGAATATCGAACTTTCAGTGTTTCGAAACTATCGACCATAGATGGGCATACCTAATTGGGAACTTGCAAGATTTATCTTGTTTGTAAACGTCCCGAATTAGTGTTTATAAAAGTTGTTCCCATGTATACACCTAGGCTAAGGAGCATCGTAGTTTAACGGTAAATATAGCTGGGAGGTTCATATTACGCTGCTGATCTTGACTTACTCGGAGAGGGAAGGAACGGTATCGGTGCATCTCTAATTTTTAATCATTAGTAATTCAGGGTGTCGGTAACATAATAGAACACAATGTAGGCCTAAATGGTTTTTTATTTTCAAGGGTTGGTATATATTTTAAATGTGATAGAGAGGCTGACAACTCTATGACCAAGTTTTGTGTAATGTCATTATCATGTACTAGATCTTGTTAGTTCATGTACAAAAATAATGTGTAGTTTGTTACCTGTTATTAATAAATAGTGTTTCGATAATACGATTGTTCTCAATGTATCGACTTATCCACCCCTGTTTTGACAATTGACACAAATGTTCCATTTTGAAAGTTAAATATAATACTCAATAAAGGTTTTGCACCACCTATATTTTTGAGTCTGTAGCTGCCCACGATCAAAGAAAAGTATAAAATGAAAATATATGCATGTATAAAATAGGAAAACCATACAGAAAATTAGGATAGAGAGAGAAAAAAAAAAGAACGGGCATTTGTTCGTCATGTGATGTAGTGGTTCTTAAGACACTTGGTATAGTCAATGGTGTCGCAGTACCACATTTGCAACTTGAACTACACCATAGTATTTATTTTATTCTTTGTTAATTTTGGGACTGCTGAAGCTTAAATTTTCTAGAGTGTTATTTTTGATGCTGTACACTTATGCTATTTCAACTAAATGCGTCTTAAGTCCTGGGGCACAGTGACACCATAAGAACGCCGAAAGAAAGAAAACATAACGTCTACGTGAAAGTTTGTTCCACGATAGGTCTGGACGAGTGACCTGGTAGAAACGTCATTTATTTCAACGTGACTTGTTTCAGCGAGCGCGCAGATGTCGGGCGGGCGCCGGACGCCATCAGAGAGAAGAGGGGTTTGCGTGAGCGCGTCGCACGCACGAGCTGCCTCCCCCCTCTCTTGTGCCCCACCCTACCACCCTCCAGCCACTGGCGTCTGGCGTCTGGGCGCCGCGACGCCAGCACTCAGCAGGCACCGCCGAGCAGCCCCGCTACCGAGGTGGTTGTTAAATAATTCCAGCCCCTGCCTCCTCCTCCTCCTGCACCACTCTTCTGCTACCACCGACACAGCCCTTTTCCTCCCTTCAGGGCCTCCTCCCACCCCCGGCGCCTCTACGGCTCGGTGACATGGCTCCCCAGGCCACACTTACTGTGCGTGTGTCTCCCCCTGTCCTCTCACCCACCCGCGGCGTCTCTTCGTCACTCTTCGCCTGCTAGCCACGCGTTATGACGGCGACCCACCACCCTCAGCCCCTCGCCGGGCGGGCAACCTGCACGTCACCGACGCTTTCAGCGCCCCGCAAGTCGTGAGCGAAAACACCGACGACTCCGTTCGTCTCCGTTCGAGCTCCACCCCTGCCACCGGCTCGTAATTTACGAGTCACCCTGCGAGCGCGCTATTAATCACCAAGTCTCCGTCGTCGTTACCCTTGATTTGCATAACCGCGTGACGTAAAACCAACCTTAATTATAGTTTCGCTCTCCCTCTGCCCCCTGACGTGTAGCGTTATGAAGAAAGCTGATGTTGTACATTCCACCTTCGGTGCAACTTGGGGTTTTACTTCAATAACATTTTAAGACTTGAGGCGCCCGTCTAATGGCCGTGTGTTTACGTGAGAGAGGGCGATGTTGACTGTCGCATCTGGTGCGGTATCGCCTCTACCGCAAGACACTGAAACGACGTGCAGTGGTATCGTAGATCGCTCGCCTGACTTGACACTTTCAGTGGGGACACCTCATATTTTTATTGGGAGAAAAAATTTAAGCAAAGTCCATTGAATGCTTCTAGAATAGTATCACACGTATTCCGTGAGTAGTTTTACCAGATATAATTTTTTTAAAAAGCTGTTTTTAGCCATTTTGAGGAGCCAAGAAATTGTTATTTTTTTAATTGCCTGATTTTTTGAGACTACCATTCCGACGTAGTTTGAAGTGTTTGTTCGTTTCATAAATTCACATATTAGCAACACATTAGAAGTTTCTTAGAAAAAAGAGTTTTGCTGGCACGCTGCAACACTGTTTACAGATCTTGCAGGCGGCTGTCTTAACTTCCTGTGCTACCGTTTTCATTCTAACTCAATACGGTACAGTGGGTTGCCTAGTATACATAGCTCTGGTTACTTAAACCGCAGGTTAGAAGGATAGTTGAGTTCCTTATGGACTAGTTTCGGAAAGGAAACTTCCAGTTATAGTAGTACTGGTTTCGGCAAAGGGTATGCTTGCGCTTATGAGAGCTTACGGTGATAAACTGAACAGTGCCGAAATACGAGAATTACAATCAGTAGCCTAAAGTTGACCTTACCAATACCAGAGCTTCTAACGGCTTGAATTGTCAATTGTCGAACTATCATATTTGTAGCAATGTTGATGAGCTGAAATACGTCAATGCTTAAATCTGCCCGAAACCCTTGGTCAGTGAAATAGGCTAATGTTCTGACAAGGAAGAGCTTTATCAAACTTGGTAACTGCAATGCAGTAAAATTACTTTCTTCGTGGAAACATTATTTCTCCATAACCTCATTAACACACAAGTTGTGTTTGTAACAGACAATATAGAACTCATTTATTACCTGTATCTAGTTGGAACCAACGAGCTTATACACTCCAAATATTGAATCGTTGGGACTGTCTATTCATATCAAATTGTAATCAATTCAGTAAAGAACTAGCATGTTGGCACGGTAGCAGACATGTTACATCATGCTAGGTGGACAGCTCGATGATTCAACCACAGCCATGGGTTTTACCAGAGGTTTTGCGATACGCCCGATATGTCATCGGGATGACGTCTTTGCGTACGTGACTCTTGGCAGGTATGATTGAGGTAACATCTATTTTTAGACCTCTGGTCATCATGTGGCACCGCCGATTGACGTCACTAAATGGGCTGTATAAAAGCCTCCAGACTGCGAAACAGAGGCAGGCTAGTCTTGTGAAGTCTTGAAGAGTCTTAAGAGAGCGTTTTGAAGTATGAAGTGAGACCCGAGGGTGTGTGGGTCGGCGTCGGCGCCACTGAGACGATGACGGACGTTGTGAAATGCGACAGGCCGCAGAGAAGACAGAAGACAGCGTGGAACAGCACCTGGAGGGACGGCGTCGTGGCGACTATGGCGGGCGTCGAGGCAGGGTAACACCAGCGAGATACAAGAGGAACAAACAACACTTGGGTTGTTGTGTTGGCGCGGCTGAGCTGACGAGGTGCGGCGTCTCGGGGGCGGCAACACGGCGGCGGTAGTCGGCAACGAGGCTGAGTAACATCAGCGGGCTGCAGAAGGGGCAGATAACACTTGGTGTGTTGTATCGACGGCAACAGTGAAGAAGGTGTCGGCGTACTACAGAAATATGGTGAGCTGGGAAGAACAACACTGGAGGTGTCGTAGCTGCGAGAGCTGTCTCTGGCAACTTATGAGAGTTCGCTATTGGTCGCGCTAGAAGAAGGTGCTATGCCTGTTGAGAGAGACTGATGAAGACATCTTGGTGACATCAGAGTCTACTTTGAGGCTGCAGACACATACCTTCGGAGCAGTATTGGGTGGAAGAAGAGGACTGGTGCTGCGGGTCAACGGACAACAAAGAGGTGCACGACGGGAGTCGAACCGATGACTTCAAGATTGAAGACGGTGGTGCACTCGGGGTGCTGCGCAGCACACGGTGAGCCATCACCACTTCGGACTGTTAACGTTGTACATTGTCTCTATTTGAATTATTGTTGGTTGGATATATGACTGAACTTTTATTGTGATTTGTAGTGTTTGATTAATGGTAAATATTTTTGTGCTTTAACTGTCAAAGTTAATTAACGTTTCTGTGGCACAGTAGTAATTGTTTGCATAATTAATGGTGTTGTTAAAGTTATAGTTGATTGTTGTTTTGTGAGCTTTGTGAGCTAGTATGTCAGTATCTTAATTCAACTCTTTTATTTCTAATTAAAAGACCTCTTTCACAAAGAGCTCAGAGAATTGCCCACATGTAAATTTTTGCTTAACTTGTACATATATATAATAGGATAAACTATGTCCCACAGTGGAAAATATAATCAATAATATAAAGACAACTCAACAATTAGATAATTCGTTTTGGAGACTATTAAAACTGACTGAGATTGTATCACATTCACAACTTGACACTCATGGCTCGTTCTACACGTAACAGCCAAAAGTAAACTTGAGCCAGTAGGGACCAATGAAGAAAAACTAAACATATGGCACTCAGTGTGTCAGGCAGCAACAACTGAGCAAATAATCAACGATGTAATTATGCAAATGATTAAGCACTCTAGTTGTAGGTTTACTGAACTCGCGACATTCCGTAATACTACCAGTGAGGTTAATTTTGTGAGTTGGCGCCCGTAGTATAAGACAGACATGCTCCAGGGTGATGGATAGTGAGCTGACTATTTTGAAGGGCCATGTTCGTTTGTTTAAGCATGCGGAGCTCTAGGAAGAAATTGTTTATTAAATACCACCCGATATGACGACACGGCGACTTTTCACGAATAGCTTTTGGAAAAACTTCGCAGTCTTATTTAGGTATGTGCAACCCGTCTTCTGATTAGCGATGCTGTTTTGAGTCGTACCTTACACATTTGTCTTTATTTACACGTCAGAGGCGAGTTACCGAAGGTAAGACAGCATGCCAGTTCGTTGCCTTGAGCTTAGAGATGTTGAGACATGTGATACGCCTCGCTTCATTAAGAAAGGCTAACTTCATATAGCGTATTTAGCTTCAGTGCACAGATTTGACGTTTATGCACTTTATATGTTTTTTTTACTAGTTAACGTTGTAAGGAAATATTCTACACGGAAAGACACTGTGGATGGAGAGGGCGTCGGATAAGGAACTGCAGGAAAGCCTCGAGGTTGCGGTCTGAACTGAAGGTGGTGGTTGTGGAAGGGAGGGGGAGGGGCAGTGTGGCCGGGACATGCTTCACCGAGAGGGATGCGCTCGCCTGACTAATGTCCCGAAGTCGTCGCCCTGTGGTCGTGATTGCGCACGGCGGCGGGCTCCCCAGTAAGCATTGGTCCCCTAGGACCCTTGCTCCGCCGCCGACGATCGCCCGTCCCTCTAGGCGGGATAAATACACGGCCGCCTCCCCCTTCCCAACGTTGATATACGCCGGCGGAAGAGTAAGCTGTTGGCTCGAGGGAGCTGCCCTCCTCCGGTCCAGACATGTCGCTTCTTCTCCGGGTCGCGCTCGTTTACCCATCGACCTGTTTGTTTGTATCCCTTTTCGGAAGCGCAGTCCTTCACCGGCGATACCGCCATCTACGGGAACGCCTCTCCTTCCCAACCCTCTGCGACAGCATTCGGAACTCCTGCCCTGGTCATCCTCCGTAGTGGTTCTCCGTGTATCCGTGGACGGCGTTATCGTCCACTACTCCAACCCCGGGGAGTTTGATGGTTCGAGTTTCGGGTTGGTTAATTGTACCTCAGTCCCTCACTAGCCTACGTGCCGACGTCGTGTATGTTTATCCATGGACTACTATATAACCACAGCCAGTTCGACTATTAATTACCCAATTCACGGCGAGACCATACACGTTCTGCGCTTAAGGCCATGATCTTCCATTTATTTCAAACAATTGCCAGTATCTCAAATATTTTTTAACCATATCCTTTCAAAAAAATTGAGACTGTGTACAGTTATACGGTACACAATTCTGGGAGAGCGTTTTTCGAAATAAAGTACTGTTTGCTATCAAAACATTATTTTGCTTCATTTTGGTTTATTTTGACCTCAAATTATGTGATATTTCAGGGGCAAATATCTAAAAATCCGTTTGGTGTATTGTAACAGAAAAACTCTGCTACAAACGATAATATATAAGTGTTAAAACTGTAAGATGAATTTTGATATATGTATTCATTCACGTTTAAAAAAAAAAACATTTTAGAAAGCACTAAGAAATTAAAGAGCGAGGCCTTAAGGACTTTGAGTGGTCCGATGAACTTAACGAGTTCTGTCGGTAGAGCTGTCTTGCATTGGTGTCCTGATGAAACCGAGTCAAGTGGAGCAGTGGCAGCTCTTTGGACTCATGTTCTGGAGGTCCCGGGTTCAATTATCTATCTGGTTCCTTGGTTTTCCGAAATCAGTCCAACAATTGCCAGGCCATGGCAGTTTCCTTTCTCATATTCCTGTCATTGGTTCAGTGGCTAACTCTCCAATGACATCACTGTCGATACAGTAAGCTCTGCCTACTTACTTGTGCCTTTGTACTTGAAATATTTTACGGTATCCCGTTGAATTTTCTTTGGATACGATAGGAAACAAAGAAGTGTTTGTAAAATACGATACAGGATGCTGACATAGAGGCTGACATGCTTATAACTTTATGATTTATTTTTAGTTATGTACAGTACGTCATCGTAATGCTGACCAATCCCATTTGAATTCAGAGTAAATTCAGTTATATACATCAGAGTTATTACTTTTCCTTAATGATAACCGGCTATAGTCACCAAGACTCACTATTTTTTTTGTGGTTGTTCAATTGTCACGTGGTGAAGACTAATTTTTGTATGGCTCTGGTTAATAGTTGTATTCATTTGTTGATCAATAGGGGACGGTAGTCAGGCCATTCGTCCACATAACGCCGGTACGTGTTTAATTCCCAGTGGCGTTGTTCTCTCTCTTTCGCAGGTTGGAAACATGGCGGACGTTACCTCTGCTCGGCGGTCTGTCTTGGGTTTAGTCTCAAAATCCCCGTTTATACATTCCTACATTCCTCCTCCGATCCATACTAAAATCGTATCCTTCGCAGTTTCTTAAGTTTGTTAAGTGAATACTTGTGCACGGGAAATTCTGTAAATAAACTTTTACGGGTGTTCCATTTTCTCTGAATTCTGTGTTTTCGGACGTGATTTTTACAGTATATTAGCATAACGTATATCAATGTTAGTATGTTTAAGATTTTTTCAATAATGAGTTAATGAAAAGTAATAAAAAAGAACAAATATAGGTAAAATTTTACTAATTTATTTTAACTTTGTGTACTTTGGGGAAACATAACTTTGGAGCCATATCTAAATAGGTTGGCTTCCACGTATGTAACTGAAATAATTAGGCTATAGTAAATTATGTCACCGCTTTGAATATTGTGTAATCAGAACACAGTGAGCACTGTTGGGAATTGAGAGTAATGCAGATCCTAAGGTCGACTTTTGCTCGTTCACAATTTGTCTAATAGCCCTTAAGCACTAGGGGCTCAACTAACGTGTCTTCCTTTCTCTTGCCAATTATATCTACTTCGCGCGCGTTCGTAAATAATTTGACACCGTGAAACTGTTAGAAACCCTAATCATAACATTGTGCACAGTTATAATGAAACTAACGTACTAAATATTTTCCAGCAGGTATCATTAAATTTGTTGCTACCGTTGCTATCGACATGTCTTCTAATTTAAAAACACACATTGTTACGTGTACGATATATCTTTTAGCTGTTGTTGTAAGGGTTTTAAATGTGATCTTACTACTTAATAACCCATATATACTTATTTTTACTTATCTGTTTGTATTAGAACATAAAATACTGTATAAATATTGTCACTGTCGATGCATATAGTATAATATTTCAAAGTTGTATAAAATATTTACGTTTATTTTAAACTTCTGCCATCTGAAAAGTTCTGAATACCTTTTAGTCGTTTGGTAACAACGCTGCTAAAACTCTGGTGATCGACCAAGGTCATGCGAGTAAGTAAAGCTATTTAATTGAAGATTACTTTTCGTAAACGCTTTTCGGCAGACATGAAGCAGTTATAAGAAGTCACGAAGGTATGATGGGTTGGACAAAATTTCAACTAAAGGCATGCATACAGTAACCCGAGTGAAGTTTTTTAAGTGTCAAAGAAGTCACGAGAGCGGCTGCTCGATCTGGCAGACGTGAGACGAAACTGGCCATTTGACAAAAAAAAATTGTAAACATTATACTTAAAACAATAATGAAGTAAAACTAAATGCACAATGTTCAGGTTAATGAAGAAGGAAGGACGAAACGACATTTAGCGTAGTGGAAAAAGAGCTAAGAGGACGCGAAATTCAAGACAGGAACTACCTGGTCGGAAGAAAGAAAGAAATGCATAGCAAGAAAATTAAAGAAGTGTGGTGCACGAGAAAATATCACATCAAGAAGACACTTCGCGTGGTCCTCTAGCGACCTATACCTGTATAATAACAATAATAATAGTAATAATAATACATATATAGCTCTGTCAAAGTAATATAGCCCAAGCCAGAAGTACATATTTGTAAGCAGAACAATATTAAAGCTTTGACACATCTGTAACTTTTAGCCTAGAATGATTTTTAAATATAGCCTAGTGAATGGTCTAAGTTTAAGAAATTATGAATTTTTACAAGAACAAGCTTAAACATTGTCAGGGCTACTTTTGAAATTATTGCATTCGTTCATTATTATTAATCTATAAATATTCGAGGTAGAGTTAAGGTACCATTATGTAATGGTACATAGAGGATTATAATCGTGTTACTTTGATAGTGCGATGTAACGTGTAAAAAATGTACAACTTCGGACGTCGCGTTAAAGAAATGTGTGTTTTTTTCGATTCCCTCTTTCTCGAAATCCTTAATTGCTTGCAGACGTTAGACGTGACCTGGTGTTAGAAAAAAAACCAGGTCATATGACCGAGCAAACTTTACTGACTCCATCTGGTTACTTGTTGTATAAACTTATAGTGCACGTCTTGGGAAGACAGAAGCCCTCTACGACCAGGCGACAGGGTGCAGCACCGGCGGGACGAGGTATGAGGTTTACTCGCCTGTCGGAACATCGGCCGCTCTGGCCGGTCATCCCAAGAGCTCCTCCCCCGATGATGAATAGCGGCCGAAAGGAAGTTATGGAAGGAAGTTAATCCTTGGCTTCGCTTCCCTCTTCATCTCGTTTAGTGGCCGTAAACGTCCTACCTCCCTCTACCCTCCCCTTCATCCCATCCGTCATTAATGTGCTCGCGGACCGGGCCCAAAATGGCCCCTTAAAGGTGCTGCTAACAACTCGTATAAAACTATATCAGGGCGCTGGCATCTCTCCGAGAAGTACGAACCTGAAAAGTATGGGGGAGGGATGTGTGGAGGTCCGTGTAAGTGAATTGCGTGCTCGTATAAGGAATATTTCCATGTGGAGGTCGGATGCGATCCGACGGCAATAATTTTAATGCAGCTGTAAAAACCGAAGTAGGAAAAAAAATCTCTTCCGCCGTGGAGATTCCCTTGAAATACCCTCGTCCCTCCTCCGTCCTTTTCGTTGGTTCGTTATTCGAGTTCCTGGAACCGGTTATATGGATCGGCGGAGGAGTAGCAGACGAGACTGTGTTTGTTTTCTGTGGACGCACCTATTTGCGAGATGGCTTCTGGAGTGAAGACGAGTGGGACACTTTATTTATCGACGACCGGTGTTTTATTGGTGCTTAAAACTCTTGTCGATAACTCAATGGGACTTGGAAGGGTAGAGGAAGAGTAGGACTTGTGTGGAGTCACCGAGTCTTCCCTTGCGAGCGCACGTGCGCATGGATGACATTTTTTGTCTTCTGCGCATGTATTTAAGGCGGCCCCTTACAGGAGTCTATAACTGCGTCGCAGCGTGTATGTGACAAGCGTTTTTATTGTGGAAACTATGCAGCATGTCCCCAATATGTGACGCAGGAAGGGTATAAGAACCTCATGCCCGCTAAGTGTAATTTTCGGGAGGAAGGAAAGTAATATAAGTGAATTGTTAGATTTTGTTGATTGATTACTGTGGATATGTTTGTGTACTACTATATCGTTGTGAAAAGCCGAAGGAAATCATGCGAGTGAAGATTTACGGGTGTATTTTTAATCAAATCTTTCTTTTTGTATATTAAAATCTAAATTTTTTTTTTGTGGCGAAGTGTGATTTTTTTTTTTTTGTGTTAAAAGGTTTATGCGTATGACCTACAACAGAATAAATAAAAAAATCAATTTCGGGTTCAGCCGACAAGTGGCCCCTTTTGCCTCTCCGTGTCGCAAAGAAAACACACTATTTACACTGAGGGAATGGTACCTGCAAAACAGTATGCTTGGTGTGAACACTATTCTGAAGTACGCCAGGGTCATCAAAATTGTCTTTTTCCAGACTGCTGTTTTCTTAAAATGTAAAAATTGGATGTGAGCTAAACTACGATACAGGCGTGCACTGGCTCATATTTTATACTAGCTGGCCGGCTTATTGAATTTTTAAAAATTTTTATTTTCGGTTTCAGCATTTTTTTCAAATTCAAATAATTTTTATTCTTTGTTTTTATGAGCATGACACTGTAGCCTGTAATGTCTTTATCCACTATGATTGTTTTGAGTTTGGTATATCAGTTGGTTTTAGTGTAGTCGTTTAATCGGAAACATGCAAAATATGACTCTAACAAGCCATTACGCGAAAACTATGAGAGATACAAAATTTCGTAAAAGCCAAATTTAGTCACAATTTGTGTCTAAAATAAGAAAAAAAATATCTGGTACAAATAAAAAAAAAAAATGGTGATGGAAATTGAGGTAGACCGCGCCCTTAAGGGCGCCGCCTACCTGCGCGTTAGAAGCTCGGAAGTAACGGAGTGATACGGGCGACCTTGAAGCGCGTGTCAAGTGCCGCATCGCCACGAGCCAAGCGCTGAATTAGCCTGCAACATCCCCGCCGATCCATTTTTACCATCGGACTTCAAGTGGCGACCATATTATTTTATTGGTAGAAAGTCCGTAGCAAAGTTTAGTGAACTTTTATATCTTACTTTCACGTACACACAGTTAGTACATGTAGAAATATGACAGTCATAAATGGCCATTTTTGGCTATGTTGTATGGCTTAGAAGCATGGTGGCTTAGCGACATTTCGTCGTTGTCCGAAGTATTTTTTTTTCGTACACTGGTGCAAATGGCACCCATTGAACCGTTTCGTTAAAAAAGACAATATTTACGAACATACTGTAACGCATTTCAAGTGCGTAGTAGCGGTGCCCTTATGCACTGAGTACTGACCAACATCTCTTCATTCAATCCAATCCTGGTATTTCCGTCCGAGCTGTAAAACCAACACATTGTCTCGTGGGAAGGTCAGCTAAGCGAGTCGTTCATTTCAGCTCGGATAGATGGTCGCAATTCAGTGGGCACCTTGTGTACTTGGCTCAGTTGGAAGAGTTAGTTATGAGTTGTTTGCGCACGGCTGCGCGGCGAACGACAGTGGAATTTTCGGAACGGTTAAAATGGAAGGGGGAGTTCTGGGAAGAGTTGAGAGAGAATATCTTCACTTTTAGGAATCATATAACTTGTTTTATGTGTCAGTGCAGCCAACTTCGAGTGTGATATTATTTCACTGACAGAGCGAACTTCGAGCTACCTTGGTTTTTGATTTACGGTTATGTAGTTAACTGGTGTTTTATCCTCCGAGTAAATTTTTGCCTGGTTGACAAGCTATCCGGTACATTTAACCCTGCTTTAATAGACCTGCTCCAACATCATTTCAAAATACAAACTTATAACACATTTAATGAAATTAAAGAGAATCTGGGACCTCGGCTGGAAACAAAGCAACGCAAATCCTGCTGAACAATTTCTGAAATATTCGTGAGCGAAAATTCAGTAGACGTGGTGCATTTACGTTGAATTAACTCCAAACCGTTAATTCGTATGTTTAACGTGGCATAAAATAAAGTGTTTTGAAGCAAATAACAGTGATATAATTCCTTTCATTTGCAAACAATGAACACTATTAAAACCGGTTAAAGTAATTGCCTACATAAAACTATACCATGTTCCGTAAAAATCTGTCCCGCACGGAAAAAAATTCTGGTGAGATGTGAAAGAGAAATAATGGACCAGAATGTTATTTCAGTGTTATTTAGTGCCTCATGTATCCAAGTAACAAGTATTATTATGAGGCTACGTAAGACAGATTTTTAACACCTTCGTGAAATTCTGTGTGTGTGTCTTCACACACACGCACACACACACACATATGAAGGGTACAGGACAGTAGTAGGAATATAAATGTCCACATTGACTCGTTTCGAGTAAAATGCAATTTTAAGTTCAAACTCTGTAATTTGTACCATTATTGTACACGAACTTGCAGCAGAATATAACAACATATTGAGGACAGTAAGTAGACTAAAGATTATGACATTCACATGATATTGTAGTAGGCTAATAATAAAGAAAAGAAAATAAGTAAAAAAAATACGATTTTGCAAGGGAATAAAGATGAAAGTCCAATATTACTGTTATTTTATTTCGATGCACATTACTATAGTTGCGCAGTCTTTTTGGTAAATACAGCCTCACAGTCTTTTAACAGTAGTACAAGTAATTTCCTTTGGTTGGTAATATAAAACAAAACATTTTGTAAAAATTAAGTTTCCACATTAAATTATATAAAATATAAATTTGTAGTTGTGGAAATCTATTACAATGTCTGTATATTCGTTTGTTTGGGACATATTTTAAGTAATACCATGCGTTTAACTGCTTACAATTTCACATTACATGTACCAGTACATTTACACTGTCAGTTAACCAAACAGCATCACAACTTTACATTGTGTAGAAAAGATACACTAATTCATAAAACATAAATTTTTAATATTTTTGCAGTAGTAAAAATTATCATGCTTTACGCTAAGGTTTTAACTTTTAATACTTAAACATTAGTAAGGTTATATGACACGTGCACTATCAATCGCCCAAAAAGTACCACCAGTAGAAGTTGGCTAATCAACTTGCAGCTCCCTTAGTGCAAGATTGTCGTAGAAGCTCTGTGCATCGAAGTTGCAAAATCTTTTAAGGATTTGTAAGTCGTCCATCTTAACTCGAGGTATTAGTATACTACCGAATCAAAGGATATCAGGATGTTCAAGTTCAGTCTCTGTGAACAGCACAGTACGTTGTTTTCTGAGAGGAAATGTTACGACTGACGATAGCCATGGACCACAGTATGTGTCACGATAAAACACTAGTTTGCGGAGAGTCTTTTCATGCATGCTAGTTCACGTATGGACCTCGAAGGAAACGTACAACTATTCTCGGAAGAGTCCCTTAAAGTAGAAAATTCAGTTTCGAAAGAATGTACTATCACTTTCTTCGACAGTGAATGGTATGGGACGCTGCCTTACACCTCCTATATGTTCAGTCCAATCGCATGGCACTTCAGCTCGTGTATACTGATTTATAAATACAATATTCCGGCCACATTACATGTAACTGTGCTCTCTTATTGGAAAAATCATTGTAGAATCTGAGCGTTTGCGAATGTGCACAGCCTAGTACAAAAACGAATTATAGTATAATTTTTATTCTGTCCTGCACAACAACCACAGAAAATTAGTAGATCCTTCGCTGTTATGACCACGTGACAAAATTTGAAGTCATTTTGTAAGGACGCTACATCACCTGCCATTTTTTTTTTTTGCTGTAGTTTCATCTTAACAGTAGAAATCTGATATAGAATAGCTAACAAAATATGTTGAAAGGTAGTACGATATGTGATGTTTATAATCCTCATCATTAGTGAATATATTTGGCACATGAAGGTTTTTTTTAATCCGTGCCTATTGTTTAATATAATCTGTCTTTCGACAATCTATTTGGCTTTTCTGTTCTTCACATAAAATTTGTATGCTTTTCTAAATTGTAATTAACTTTCTGTCTTTAATTGTTTTATGTCTTGCAGAAGGTGTTATTTTTCTTAGATTTTTGTAGTTGCATCACTTTTTTGTAAACTATTTACATTCACAATACATGTATCACACGTTCTGCATGTGTCTGACTTATTATTAAAATTAAATGTTGTATTTTGCAACAAAAATAGATCTGTAAGTTTCTTAGAACACTGGATGTTCAGCTTCGTACTGTTTTTCAGACTGTAATGACTCGTTCTTACTCTTAGTGAGGTCTGCTGTAATGATGCCCTCGTCCATCACATTTCACAGCCCCTGTATATTTAAGAGAAGATTAAACTGTCTGCTAGTTGCTTAGCTGATATTCCACGCAAGGTAAGTGAGTGACAGCTTTTGTTCAGCGCTTAACACCGAGGTCTTCAGCGCTGGTGAGTGGTGACATGATGTGAGTATGAAGTAGCACCGGAATGAAGGGGCGGGGAAACCGGAGGCCTCCGAGAAAGCCCGCCGATCAACGGCATCGTCCGGCACGATTCCCACATGCGAAAATCCGGGGACCGACCCCGCCGTGAATCCAACGCGAATGGCCTTGGTGGGAGGCGAGAGGTCTGACCCCTCGGCCACCGCGGCCCCCTAGGCAAGGCAAGAAAAGCTTTATAACACACATGTACATCCAAAATAGTGCCAATTTTCAAAACACGTACTTTCTATGTGTAACTGCCTGCATGGTAGTCATCTTCATTCCCTTCTTTTCTTGGCATTCTTTTAGCGACTGGGACACAAGTTACGAAACCGCCAAGGTGTAAGGATTGTTTGTCAAAATCAGCAATATTATTAACAAACATATCACTTCCTTTTTATCAGTGTCTGCTAAAATATCAAAACACTTGAACCTGTTACAATGACAGTTTGGTCCTGTTTCACACGTAGTATGACCTAAACGTTTAGTACTGTCTTTCACCCTGCCATACCATTTCCTTTTTTTTTTTTTTTCGATTCACTTACACTTCTACGAAAATGTAATGGTGATGCACAGGGAAAACTGGGCGGCATAGCTATCATTTATGTCATTCGTGGAATAGAGCATGGCTGCGGAACGTAGTTGGTTTTTGCCCGAGCCGTTTCGAAGATAGACATAAATATTAGCGAAGGACGTAAGATGAATATACACGCGTGTGCCATTCTGTATATTAATAAATTTACTTTCACTCGTAATTTTTTATTCGTATCGTTCGAATAGCTTTTACTTTGGGTTAGTAGCGAAAATAGCGAAATCGCATACTTTCACATGCACTTATACGAAAACTATGGAACCAAGAAATGTTTTATTTTTGGGAAATTGCTGTTTACATAATGTAGCGTGTAAGAGTGAGACAGTGTTTGGTACAGTTATAAAATTACGAATTTTTCAGCTCTTAGTGCTCTTATGGCTGTCCAAGTGGGAAAAATCGTATTTTTATATTTTTATGAGATAGTGGAAGTACATTTTCCTCGTACACAAAAAAAATCTCAATCAGTTTTCCCATAATGGCACTTCACAGTAAAATTTTGCACGTTTTTAGTTCTTATAAGCCACAAAAGCCAAAATTCATACTGTAACTACATGTGTCAAGGGCCACTGCTTGACATGTTTTAAAATCCATTACAAATTGTTTTTGGATTTAAAAAAGAACTATGCAGTTTAATGTTTTGCCTCTTTTATAGTTTTTTTTAATACAAAAATATTGTGTAGTTTCAGTGTGAATTTTTAAAATTTATTTATGTTAATTGGTTTTTGCTGCTTATAAGAATTAAAAACGTGCAGATTTTGACTTTGAAGTGCCATCATGGGAAAACTGGTTGAGCTAATTTTATTTCGTAAGAGGGCATTGTACTCTCCAGTAACGTCTACAAAACTGACAATATTTCATACAAATACAAAATTATGATTTTTGCCCACTTGAACACCCTTGACATAGCACGGCAAGCCTAGTACAAGCACGTACACTGCCTGTAAAGCGTTTGTCCATGCTTGTCAGTTACTCACTGTGTTTTGCCGACGGCGCCGGGACGTCGTCTGGCCGAGCGTGGGCCGGAACTGGCGGTCCATTCGCGGAGCGATGAGCAGCATTCCGGTGAGTCAGGTGGAGAGCGTCGGTGATTCACGAATTGGTGAAATGGACATTAAGGAGGGGGTGGGAAGGGAGGCAGAGAAATACGGACTGATTCACCATGTTCCCGCGACACCGCCCGTGATTGCTGAAGGGGGAAGTTCCAACGAGGCAGACTCCGCGTCTCTGGCAGCGACAGAACTGCGGCGCCTATGCGCACTTTGAATGAGAGGTCGCGCTCATTTGCGAGGGAGAACTATCGTTGCACTCATAGGCGCAACTAGAATGGACATTTGGGGAGGGCACAATTCTGTGAATACTGTTATACTCAAGCTACCCCTACATGTAATCAGTAACGTAGTCAGAATTTATGAATTTCAGACGGGGAAGGATGGCTATCCTGCGAATATTATAAAGGATCACCCACCACATCTTCCTCCCCCGGGAAAATTTCGGATTTCAAGGTGCAAAATAGTTTTATTTTAGCAGTTTTCATTGATAAACATTGAATATTCTACTGGAAACAGTATCACTGATTATTCAATATTAAATTAATTGTAATTTTTTAAGACCTTGGTTGGTTATTTATTTGGAGGGGGGCGTGCCCTAGTGCCCCTACCCCCTTAGTTGCGCCTATGCGTTGCGCTGCAGTATAAGACTAGGTAAATTTAGCTGAACTGTTACTCCGACGCTGTTGTATATTTCACTTGTTTTCTGCTTAACACTGATATGTTAGAAACTGTTTCTCATTCTGCCTAGCATAAAATATGAAAGTGTCTCGGTGTAAAAACAGTGTTAATGCAGTTAGGATGGTTGTATAGGTTTTGGCGCTGGATTCTGAGGTTGGAGCCCCGAACGTCGGTGGAGCCACCCGCCACCTTTGTCCTTGACCTTGACCCGAAAAATAACAATTTTTTTTTACCTCAGAACAGTCCAGGATTTCAAAAAATTCCCTCAAAAATTTCCTTTTCCCTGGCACAAAATCTCAAATTTACAAGAGTCAACTTGCACCCTCAAAATGGGCAGACGACTCTAAGGGTTACAGGTCAGATCAAGCCGCGCCCTCAAAGTTGCTAGACCCCGAGCGTTGAGGATCTTATTAAGGGCGAATATTGAGTAGCAGTATTATAAATTCAATCGCATTTTAATGTGTATGTTATTCTAAATATATGTGTATAATTTTAACATTTGAATTAAATTGTACTAATAATACTAATTCCCTAAACCCCGACTCCCTTCTTAGGTGTACTCACTAGCTCCTAACTATAAAATTACCCAACATGATGTCTAGCACCATATGAGAGGAGGAGGTTTTTATCACTGGCATCATATATGAGAAGTGTAGATTTTATCACTGACGTAAGTAATCTTGGGAGATGATGAAAGTTGCTTAAGTGTCGTTACGAACATCAATTCCCCTGCTGCAGACATCACGAATGGTACATTAGTCGTGTCATAGCTGTCCACGAAGATAAACTTTGTATTTAAAAATTAGTAATAGTAAATCGAGTTGAAGAAGTAGGTAAAGGAAATTAAATTTTTTAAATTGTGTTATTGTTTGACTAACCACTGTGTTTTAAAAGGGTATTTATAAATATTTTATTGATTATGTGCGAAAAACTTTTTAGTAATGTGCTCACAGTTTACATCACATGAGCAAAAAAAGTGGAGTCATGATAGGAAATTGTATTGTATGAAACTGACGTACCTGATCTAGTATGGTTGTTGACGTTTGTTAATATTTTATGTAGCAGTGAGTGCTCGAGCGTATGCAACTGCAGCTGGAAGAAGAGAATATAGTATCCATGTTCATATAATGCACATGGTGCGGTGGGTAAGGTAATCGAGGTTTAGTTCGGACAGGTCCTTACAGGAATGTCAGTGAGCGAAGGCTGAGTTGTCGATGAAGGGACAGAAATATTTTAGTAAATTTATGTTTTAGCTTTACAGTATTGTATAAACTTATCAGAAGTTCATCAGGTATAGCTGAGTTGATGAGAGGAAGAGTAGTCTTCAGGGATCTATAGGGAAATGTCTGGTGAGTATTAACATTAAAAAAAAGTATACTTTGTGAAAATTGAGTTTTGAATAATTGTTTGGTTTTATTGGAAATCGAACGCGTATAGCTTAGTTGGGAGGTGGGTGTAAGAAATTAGCATATTAGTATTTAAACGAAATATTGAAATATATAAAACTTTTTTATAATAACTTTTAAATAATTTCAATATTTATTGATTGTGTAATATTGCTACTCAATACCAGCCTTCAATGTGACCCATAATCCTCGTGATCATCGTAAGGTTTTTGAGGTTTCAGCTTGATCTGACCCATAATCCTCGGAGTCGTCTACCCGATTTGAGGGTGCGGCTTGACTCCTGCAATTTTGGAACTTTAAGTCAGGGAACAAAGGACATTTCGGGGAAATTGTGGAAAGCTTCGGACGTTTTGGATGGTAAAAGGGTTATTTTGAGGGGTGAAGGTCATTGACGTCCGGGACTCCACGCCCATAATCCAGAGCCAAAACCTACACATAATGTAAAAATAGTTTATAAATTTGCCACACGTGCGTATAGGAGAGCTAAGAAAGTAGGTACGGTAGAATTGTTTCCCAGACATCCATGGTAGCATTCTTAAACTTTTTTATAAAAGTCAAATTTATACTGAAATTACCAGGCTTGTATTGTAACAATTGTGAAAGTTTGTATATTTACAAGGCGGAAGTGTGGTAACTGTCCCATACTGCGTTTAGGTTGGTTACTTCCTAAACATTTGAGGAAGTTATTTTACAATGTATGCATACTACTAATGCATGATGTATTAGTTAACGTTCACAATAGTTATGAAGGGTGATTTATCGCGGAAAAAGTTGACTGTTTGCTAGTCTTAAATTTAATGTATTCATTTCCTACATTTTTCTTCCGTTATTTGTGGATCCGGTTTTTTGTGGGCCAATGCTAATTCTGGTCTGTTGCTACTGAACGTCGGTGATTCGTCTGATAACTGCTAGGCCACGTCACACAACCGTCGTCCAATTATGGAAAGCGCAGAACGATAGACTGATTTTGAGACACTGCAGAAAATATTCTCGTGATTTTCCACTATCTATAACAACAGTGCTGCCTAGTCTCATCTACGTTGGTGGAGCACATTAATTCTTCTGCGCATGATTCAACAAACAGATAAAAAAACAGCTGTGGCAGTCCTTGAACTGTGTCCAATGGCAATGTTTTCTGTGAAAGTCAAAAGTCTATTGCATGCCTCTGTTTTAGTTTCGTTTGTATCCTGTTCTTACATTTTGAGATACTGCTGTGTGGAAAAAAAAAAAAAATCTGATGAAGTTAGAGAGAAGGTGTCCGAGTTCCTAGAATATTCCGTTTTTTTATTTGTGAAAATTTAATTGTTCCTATCACATCTTTTGTGGCGAGAATTCTGAGCCAACAAGTGGCAGACTAAAGTAAGCTCGTGAAGTTTCTTTTTTGCTCAGAACAGCGCTGGCAATACGTGGTGAAAGCACTCCTACGTTCGGCGATGAGTATCACGGTAATTAACAAGCAGTCGTGTTCGTGATCCAATAACTTCTTGGGACACGTGACCTCGTGCTCCTGCCGTCATTTAGGACGAGTGATTTTGTTGGCGACGGTGATTAAAATCGCGATCGCACGGATGTCTGGGGCGCTAATCTGTTTCGAGTTTTTTTGTGCGTTAACGTGAGTTCAATTTGTAATGCAGTTAACTTCGAGTGACAACGTCCGTGATAATTTTTTTTTAAAGACAACTGCTGATTAACAATTCATATCCTAATTCGGCTGCCAGCCGTTAAGGCCATGCTAGGTAGTTTTTATCACATTGGTGCAAAAAAACTCAAAATCTTTTTAAGGAATGCTTTGAAAAAAATTTCAAGACTAGGAGCAGTCTGCAGCGTTCTGCAAAATAATGCATAGTTCGTTTACAAAATATTATTTTTCTTGATTTTGGCGTATTTTCATAATCAAATTGGTGACACTGTGGGTGCAAAAATCTGAAAAACTATGACGTGTTCTGCCATAAAAAATTGTGGAACTTTGTTCCAAACCATGCTAACTCCAAAATTTACGAATTAGCAAAAAAAAAAAAAAAAAAAAAAAAAGATAATTTCTTTACTCGTGAAATTATTTCTATCTGAAATGTAATACTAACTGCCGTAGAAATATTGTATTTTAATTAGTAACATATTTAAGATACATATAAATACACACGAAAAACATATTTATTTATTTTTTTACTATTGCAAAAGTTTTTGAGTTTGCATGGCTTAGAATTCATGTCCGCAATTATATACCGTTAGCGAAAGTGACAGTGACATGGGCACGTGTGGTAATTTTCGAACAGTTTTCGCATATATGAATTGTCTTGCTATAAATTCCAAATAATATGTGTCTATTCAGTAATTACTGTTACTCCCAGTTGACCCAGATGGAAAATAAAAATTGTGTAAAAGTTTCCCAAAGTCACACCACCGTGACCGAAGTCACCCTCCAGACCTCCTTTTTGTGGTACGAATTATGATATATTTGTGACAAAACAATATTTAGGGATTCTT
This sequence comes from Medauroidea extradentata, assembly GCA_003012365.1. NCBI lineage: Eukaryota > Metazoa > Arthropoda > Insecta > Phasmatodea > Phasmatidae > Medauroidea > Medauroidea extradentata. The sequence continues at coordinate 91,511 of PNEQ01123415.1, forward strand.
CGGTATGAAAAATTCATTGCTTTAAAGAAGATTTTCCAAATCACTGTAAAACTACCGGATGTGCTAGTTATTGACTGTACACGACCCACGCTTAAACGTTAAAATGTGAAACAGAATGAAATCGGTGGTTTCCAATAATTTAGATTCCGAAGATTCACAGACAGTTTTTTTTGTCGTGGAAGGGGTTAGGATGGTCTTTACGTCCCATCGACAGCGATGTTGTTAGAAACGGTTACACGCAATTTTACTCAAGTATACAGGAAATAGCACTTAATTCGTTCTCCATAGCCAATGTAAAGGACCATCCTGGCATTTGCCTGGAGCGATTTCGGGAAACCATAGGAAACCGAAATCACGACGGCCGGAGCCGGGAATCGAACCCTGTTCCCACCGAATCTTAGTCCAACGTGCTACGGTTCCGCGACCACGCTCGGTTTCGAACTCAAATTGTTTAAATTATTGGCGTGTCTTGCATTTACTTTCCACATAATCGGTCAAGGTCACTTGAAACGTTGACAAAGGAGGTTTTGTAAAGCATTTTTTTGCGATAAATATGTTGCTTACGTTTTTTTTTTTCAAGTAATATTGTCTAAAATAAGAAAAAAATTGTTTGTACTTTTTTTTTAACGTATCACGACAAATATTTAAGCGAAATTTGTTTGAACCCAGTAACAGGTTATTTTTAATATCTTCAAGTTTTTTTAAGTTGTCGGATTTAGTGCCTCGATGTTATGTAACTTGCTGTGATTGAACAGAAATCGCGTTTTATGCAGTAAAGGTGGTAAATGCCTTGATTTTCGGTCAAGTTTATCTCATTCTACTTCGAAATGAACCGGAAGCGTTACAAAAATATGTTTAAGTCACTGTGTTTGTCGTTTGGGAACCAAGAATTGAAATTAGTTCTCTGCTGGCAAATATCACAGAATTGTAGAAATAATTCTTCCACGCAGCAAAAAAAAAAATCGTACTTTTACAAGAATAAGCTTGTAAACATATGTCGAAACATTTACCAGTTTAAGGATTACAACAAGAATATTGCAGGTCGTTAAAGTGTCTAAATGTTCCAAATAATCGCGGGGACATGTGGAATATATTTTGATGTTGAACAAAATAACCTTCGGCAGTCTGTCATATTTTACAAAATATTTTGTACTTTTACAAAAATAATTATTGGAAATTGGTTGCCAAAAAAATGTTTATGACACTTCGAAAATTTGTTGTAAAATATACATCAATTTATGTTTTGTAAATGTTCAATTATTAAGTGCAAAATAATATACAAGCGTATTTGTATATTTACAAGTATTTCCTATAAAGTTTACAATATTTATTTTGTAAACTTACAAAAATATTTGTTTGGAAACTTGTTTCATACAAGCAGGTGATTGTCAAGTCTTGTTTCTAATTTTAATTATTTATCATTACAGTAGGTAAGTTATATCAGGGCGTCAGATGATCCCATTGACGTACTGGTATACAAGAAGAGACTTCGGTGGAGAGCAGGTATCAGGAGTATTTGTTCATGCGCAATTTATTACTGCCCAGAACACATCTATCTGTGGTCGTTATTTTTCAGGCGGTGCACATGTGTTGCATAGCAACTGAACTAGCGATGTTTCAAGACACGACTCAGGGTTTTTGACAACCCAATTAGTTAACCCAATTTTAGAGCCCACTTTAAATGCACTCTTAAGAACAAACACCGTTTTGGTTTAAATATGATTCATTGCAAAGTACCGTAACTTTGACGCTAAAAAAAAGGCGTTTAAAGTATACAGTAATGGGAACAAAATATTGTGTTGACATTAAAATTGTTTGGTAGTTACCTTGATAGCAATGTTAGTAGTAGTTATTATTATACAAGTATATACTGAAAACGTTATTTTCTTTGCTCCGAAGAAATTTCTTTTCAAGTAAAACTATTTGAGGAAAAACGTATAGTTATATCAGATGTGTTTTGTAATCGTCAATTTGCTGTAAAGCAACATTTCTTCTGCCGGAAGTTTAACAACCTTAAAGAAAGGTTTTTTTTTCTATGATGTAAATAATGCCTTTTACAGTGTAGAGTCTATCGTTGTAGGTCAATGTGTCTCTGGCTATTGTAAAACCCAGTTCACATACGTATTTCGCCAGTTTATCGTTTTATATGTGCAATAATTGTGAATCTGTAAATATTGTTTATAGTGTACGAGACACATCATGGCCGCCAAAAAAGCGTGTTACTGTGAAGACGCAATTAAGTGTGCAACATTTCTACACCAGACAGAACGAGGGGTGCCGTAAGGCTTGGAAGTCAGGAAGAATGGCTGATTTTGTTTAGTTAAATACCTTTGTCTATATATTATGTTAACTCGCTCCTAATGAATTAACGTCGAACGGAAATTGATCATTAAAACAGTGTCCACACAGTAAAAAACATTTTATTTGCCTCAACAAACTTTTGTTTAAATACCATCCATTGCACAGTAAATTTGCCGCAAAGCTATTTAGCTTGCGGTAAGGAAATCTTGCCTTCCATCAAATCACATGTGGAAATCTAATGCTCTGGGTCACATATTGTCTATAAAATGTTAAAAAAAAAAAAAAATTTCTTTGTAGCGAATGTAATAATCTTTCAACACAAAGCTTGTGTTAGTAATACAGCTATATATTTCAAATAAATTATCTTAACAATAACACAACTTTTGTTATTCTGACTTTTAAACAAAAATTTTTTTTTGCATTGGCTTATATTTAAACAAAAAAATTTTGTGGCAACAAACGTGTTTTTACTGTGCAGGCAACGCTTTGAAGTAAGCGAAAATTAAGACGCTCAAGATAGATAAATTAAATTTGTTTCAGGACGTATTTTGCTCTTAGTTTAAGAAGTTTTCATTTTGCGAATGTCGTAGACGATTTACTGTGTATGCCAAACGATTAGTTATGCCCAAGTAGAATGACAAAACGTGCAATTACTCAGACTACACTTTTCTTGCTACTGTACCTAGAATTCTTTGTTGACGTGTAATGTTCCGTAAAATGACCGTTGGGTTTATACACCCAGGGTACTGACTACCCAGGGGGACGAAGCTTCATAGGGAATATCAGGTCCTTAAAAATATTGGGTAGTTTGACTTCACCAACATTGAAAAAGTTACACACTTGCTGTCTATAATGTCATAACAGCATGTTTTAAAGACATAATTATTATAAAAATATCTGTTCCTAAATTTTAAAGTTTTTAAACACAAATATTGAGTAACTTACTCAATACACATATTTTAATGTCGAGTTGTACCATACACATTACGTTAGCTGCACTGGGCCAACCGATTTCGTTTTGTATTTTCCGTTAACGCCCAAAAATCTTGAGAGGAATGGACGCCACGTGGAAGTGAAATTCGAAGTGCAAAAATATAAGTTGTGATTTGTCGAAAATGTCATTATCTAACCATAAATAAAGAATTTTAATCTCAGTCCATCCCGTAAACTTTCTTAGAGGCTGTGATATGTATAGAATCAATTAGCTAGAATGGAAGTTGCAATCGCGCAAGGACATGCACAAAGTTTGAGGTTAGTGTTAACAAGTGATGGTTTTATACTTGCAGGGAGGAGCTATGTATTGAAATACGATATATTGCATGGCCGTTAATGTAGTGTCTTGTGGTTTTAAGTTAGTAATTCGTATTTTTAACTGTCGTACATTTAATTTGCGTGTATATTCACGAGTGAGGGCATGTTTAATTAATTTATAATTAGAGGCCTACAAACTTTTGTTCAAGTCGATATAATTTTGCACTTATTATTTTCTTGCGTTGTGATAATTTTCAAAGGTTTTTAACGTTAAATTGTCCCAAAATCTACTAAACATTTTACATATAGTAAACATGTTTTCCAACCCATATATTCCGTACCATTAATTGAATTTAGTTGCTAAATTTGTTGTTTTATATTTCTGTTATGTGAACTTGTTGAAACTCATTAAACGACATCGAATAAAAAATTGTGTTCACTTAGCAGCAATAAGTGTTTAATTTAAAAACTGGAAACCAGAATAATGTGACGCTGTTAGGTTGGCAAGAAAACCTACCTAATAGGCCAAAATAAGGGGTCTGGAAAATAATGTTGATCTTCGTCTCTTTATCTTCCTTGCTTGTGGGTACACCTTTATGTATTTAAACGAACGAACAACAATTTAAAAATTCAAATTTATATATCTCTCAGTCAGATAATCGTGGCATGACAGGTTGGCTGAAATTTCTTCCGCTGAGCACTGTAGTACGACTGTGTAAATATGAATTTCAAATTACATGCAATATCTGTCTTTCATGTCGCATGCAGATTAACTCACACAAGAAGTAAATATGTGAAATAGGTAGTTGGTATTTTCACTGCGAAATAGTATTTGTGGATATCGCAAAAGTATTTAGCCGCCACAAAAACACTTTAGTCATTACAAATTAATTTTGTGTTCGCCACACAACGTCCCGTATTTTTTTTTCCCGTATACTGATCACCTCATGAAAGACTTTCCTTGGCCGATACTAACAACACGTTCATAGCGTTGCCCAGAAACTATATTTTTAGTTGAAATGTTAGCAAACACATAAATGCCCTGGAGTGTCACAGTCGATTGAGTATAGCACAGATACGAGCAAACATTTGCGTGGGAAAAAAACTTTTATTTAACTTTATCTGAATAAGGTCCTCTTGTAGAAATATTTATAGAAATAGTCTAATGGTAGAATTATATGTAATGATTTTTTATGTTCATGTAAAGGGGAATCCTGTGATTATGACTCACCTCTTAAAAATAAACGCTCATCAGTGTCCGTGCTTAACTTACATAAAAAAATAACACAAGTTTCTAGAAATTAAGCTAATTACAAAACAATATGAAATTTACAGAAAATTCATAGTGGCTCTGATTATGTTTAGAAGTTCCAGTTGAGTTAGTTTTCTCGATCCAACCTATTTTCTCGCAAGGTACCGTGACACTTGAAGTTGCTGCAGAAGCGGCATCTTCCCTCTAGAAACGTGTTACGTACTATGCGCGAGCGAACGAAAGCGCATAACAGGTTAACGGTCTGGACCTGGTAGTGTAAGGAGAAAGCGATGGTCTCGATCACGCACCTTGTATTCCGTCTGGCGAGGTGACGAGTGGGCGTGACCTCATCCCTCTGAAAGAGAATCGTGGAAGGTCGAGCAAGGCGGGGGTTAGGGTGGCTCACAATATTGCGGCGAATTCTCCAACTACATTACCCCCTTAACCCCTCCCGGAGCAGGGCGCTTCATCACCATAACACCGCATAACACCTTCCAACTCGTCATATTTAGAGGCGGCGTCACGTGCTGCGACGAACTAAATACCTTCTTTCCTCTGGCGGGAAAGAAGAACTGGGCTCATAAGGTCTTTATTTCTCGCCGGGCGCCCATTACATATGCACCTCGCGAGCCTGCGCGCATCGTAATAACAGCGTAATGCGGCTCGAGACGGTTGAGGAAGCTGGGCTTGTGAGGGTAGGGGAGGGAGGAGAAGGGTGGCGTAATATTTGGACGACTGCCTCCTCTGTTTTAATGGGGCAGTGCTACAGAACGTCGAGGAACGTGCGAATCTTGTTGGCGTCTCTTGAGTGTCTGAGGCGTGCCGCTTGGGAGAACAGCGACCTATCTCTTTACCACATTTACGTGGCTGATGTCGATGGTTAAGGGCGTCGGAGTGAGGAAAATACGCGAGTTTATATATGAAATAGTGTCAGTTTTGTATACGTAGGGACAGGAATTTTTGGCGGAAAGAATTTTGCCGCATTTTCTTTCAGTGCCTTACGTGCACACCTGCAGCTCAACTTCATGGCTATTGACAGAGTGTTTTTGTGCAGAGTCGTTATTCATTTGACTGTGCCAATCAGTATACGGATAACTGCCGCACATCACGTATGTGATTTACGGGTTTAACATTAAGACGCTAGGTGTTACGGCATCTAATCAATGACCACGCAACCGAGTTCAGGTGCGCACGTAGGGCACTGAAACAAAGTGATGCAAAATAACTTTTCGTGAAATCTCCTATCTCTTTGTAAACGTTACTTTGGGGTTCATTTTCCTGTTACGAAAAGAAAAAAATCAATTGTTCTGTCAGTTTTCCCATAATGGCATTTCAAAGTCAAAATTTGCATGTTTTTCACTCTTAAGCCTAAGCCGCAAAAATCAATGAACACAATGAAACGAAAAAAAAAAAAAATTCACTTTGGAACTACATGTCACATGCTTCTGCTTGAAATGTTTTGAAATCCATATAAATTATTTTTGTGTTTAAAAAATAAATAAAAATAACAAAAAAATATAAATTTCAAAATAATTTTTAATACAAATATATTTTGTAATAAATTTTAATACATGTCCGGCAGTAGCCCGCGACATGTAGTTTCGAAAAGAATTATATTTTAATTTCATTATTTTAATTGGTTGTTGCGGCGCATAAGAACGAAAAACATGCGAATTTTGACTTGGAAGTGCCCTTATGGGTAAAATGGCTGAGCTAATTTTTTTAAAGGGGTAAATTTACTCCAAATAACGCCTACAAAACTAACACTATTTAATACAACTATAAAATTACAGTTTTTACCCTCTTGAACACTCTTAATGGCGCTAGCCCATAACAGTTATTCTCAGTTTGAATTGCATCTGTATACGATGCTTGAAATATAAGAACCAAAAATAAATGTTAGACTGAAATAGTAGAACGAGGGCCGTGGCGGTGTAGTGGCCAGACCACTCGCTCCCCAACACTGCGATTTGGGTTCGATTCTCGGCGTGGGGTCAATCTCGATGTGAGAAACGTGCTAGAAGTTGCCAGTAGCCTTTGGGGCTTCTCGGGGTACTCCATAGTTCCCCACACTTCGCATTCCGTAATCTATTCTATTGCTGGGCCACATTTCATGTAATTCTTCAGGGCTCGGTAGACACCAATGGGCACCCATTTGAGAATTGTATTAATCTGGTGTGTGATGCACTGCCATTGTGCGCCATCTCTATATTTATTTACCGTGGTAGACTTTTTAAACTTTGGACAAGAACGGTATTAAAACTTCACATAGGTGCCAGCACTACCCACAGTTTCCCGTATATATTCTGAAATAACCTAGGCAAGCGTATGCAGAATCTTTGTGATAGGACAACCAGAACATACCTCCAGTTGGTGGCAGTGTGATAGCTGAATATGCACAAGTAGGAACAGGCGAGCAGTATGAAAGTTGAGTTGGTGATGTAGTGATTTTGTGGAGTAGACCCACTTTCACCGCTACAAGAGGAAGTCCCATTTAGTAAGGTTTGGTCTCTTGGTTCGCCATTCCTGATCACTAGAGCCATGAGTTTTGCATGATTTTGTTTCAATCCCTCACGTGCACATCGGAGCTTTGCTTCATGGTTATTGGAAGTGTCTCATTTTTCATACACGTCTTTCATTTGACCGCATTGGTCCGAGTAAGACAACTGTGGCACTACACGTCTGTGATTTGCCAGTATAGTCCCAAGATCATTGAAGTAAAAACTGCCAATGACTGACAAGCAGCGCTGCAGCTGTGCACATAAGACATTGAAACCAACTGATACAAATATATTTTCGCCATAAAAACGTAGCTGTACTAATCGTTTATACATCAAACTCTACCTTTGTAAGTTCCGAGATGCTTTTTGTTTCATTGCAATTTAATCGTGTTTACAAAAGTTGTAAGCGCGTTTCAGTAGGTAGTTATTTTCCATCCTCGGTGTTGCTATTTTATTATAAAACCTGCACTATTAACAATGTAGCAGTGAATATTGCTTAATATCGGTTAAATTTGACTTCAAACCAGTTAAAACCGGATCTTTGCAAACACAATGATTAAATATGGATGATTTAATTTAAGTGCCCACTGGTTTTCAGCGCATTACACTTCATTTGGCAGAAATTTGCATTGTTGAGGAGCCAGAGTGAACTAGCATAATGAAAAGAAATTTACTGTCTCAATTTTTGTTTAGAATAACTGTACGATGGATGCGATAAACTCTCGTATTGAGAATCCATACAGATATGATGTTAAGTAAACATGTAAAAGTACTCACGGAAAAAAATCGTAACGCAGCAAAACAACTTCTTACACATTTAACATAAATTTGCAGAAACGGAACGAAAATAGCAAAACGGAAACCATTGGAGGCAGTACATTGGTTGATTTTTTCCCCATTGTTCTGTGGGTGACTTATTTCCAACTTGGAGTTAAATAAATATATTTTTCCAACCCACTGACTTGTACTGAACACTCGTTCGTCAATGAAGATATGGCTATCAAATATTCATTCAGTACCATTTGAATATATTTTATTCCAACCACAGATTTTAAATACTTATTAACTTCGTGGAGGCCTACCACTAACACGCTATTCCTCAAGTTCCATTCTACTGTTTCCATTTTTTTTTATATTCTTCATAACGTGCTTCAAGCACAAGAATTGACGACAAGCTCACGGATGTAGGAACGTGTAATGGATAGCCGCTCGCGTTGACGGATATTCTGTGGATCGAGATTTTCAATCGTGTCCATATGCGAGACGTTTCTGACAGCGTGCAACAGCTGAGAAGTCTCGGACCCTTGTCGAATTTTAATTATAAATCCCATATAGGAGTGGTTGTGCATTGCTCTGAAAGGCTACGCACCAAACATTTCACGTCTGTTAAAGGAACCCAGACATACAAAAAGGCCACCTGCTATTACTAAGTTACCACCACCATCCACCACATGGTGAATTAAGCCCATATTAAGGCTCTCAGCTTTTTTGTGCTTTTCAACTAAGTGTTAGTATCAACTCTAATTTTTTTTTTGTAAAATTTATAAAGGATTTCTTTGTTAATGTACAAACATTTTGTATCTGTTAGCAAAATTACAAGGAATTTCTGTGTTAAATACTTGGAACATTTTGTAGTCAACCAAAATCAGAGGTTTGTCGAAAATGATTTTGTTGTAGACAGCGTCTGGTTTACATGTTATTGGAATAAAATGAATCCTCATTAATGACGTTCTCCAAATATAAAGAAAGGAATAGCCGAACATGTAAAAGTAAGAACAAACGGCAGTATGAAAGCCGCTTTGGGCTAATGGTAAAGTGTACGGTTAATAGTCTGAGGATGTAGGTGCAATTCTCGGTGCGTCCAATATTTTTTTTACTCAAAATAATTTATACCTAAAAATTGTTAGTGTACTTTTCGAATAAGTTAATGTTATGATCATAATAAAATAAATAACGCAAATTTCATATTCTCATATTTCTAGTACAAATACAAGGCTAATTATAACCTTGTTCTGTTACAAACGTAGAATTTGTATTTTTTGCAATAACAGACTTTGGAGTTTTGCAAAGAACGTCCTTGGTAACTGGGTTTCCAAGGATTTTTCTTGTAAAAGTACACAGCTTTAAAGAGTACGTATTTAATTTTGGATTGAAATATATCGTACACACATCAAGTTTAAAATAAAATTACACTTCAGTTTTGATTACGTAAGGATTGAAATATATCGAGAAGTGAACAGAGGCATGTTATTATTTTTTTTTTTTTTTTGTAATCAGGGAGGGTACCTATTGACTAACCAACAAAAATTAATAGTTAGTGGAATCGCCTAAACGTTTATTGATTTTTTGAACTAAAATTATCACATTTTGTCGTTATAGTTCCAGTTGCATTTCTTTAAGTTTTGAACGTCTTTTTTTATTTTTATATTTGTACCAGATATTTTTTTTCTTATTTTATACATAAATTGTGATTAAATCTTCCTCTTAGGAAATTTTTGTATCTCTCATAGTTTTTGCGTAATGAGTTGTAAACGATAAAATTTGGACTTGTACGGTTTTAAGTACGCCACTAAAACCAACTGACGTACCAAACTGAAAAAATTCACACTATATGACAATGTTGTAGGCTATGAATTAACATATATAAAAATAAAAAAATATATATTTCTTAAAAATTGTTGATATATGTTTAGTTTTCATTTCAAAATTCAGCATATACACAGGACTTGTAAGTAGTAAGTCCTATGTGTGACGTTTAACTCCTCATGAATCTTTAGCTGAAACTTTTCAGAATCTTCTTGAAGATATTAAAATATAAATAAATAAGATGAATAAAAAAACAATTTTGCTAACTTTTTTAGCAAAAGTATTGCAATTGTGATAACTATTTATGACGCTGTATTTTTTTAAAATTTGATTCTGTCGCAAGAAATAGGTTATTTGCCCTGAATTTGCACCTTTTTGTGATTTTAAATATACTTACAATCTCCTGCAAATTTCAAATATCGTTTTAAGCATTACTTCTCTTTTGGCATCGTTCGAAATGTCTAAGAGGCTTGGATAGAAAATCTTATTTGATAATGTATCAACGCTTACGAAGATGAACTTTCACTTGTTTGTAGTACCATTTTTCTGTTTATGTCTCAGGGATAGTAAACTTTTTTTTTTTTTTTTTTTTTTTTTTTTTTTTTTTTTTTTTTTTTTTTTTTTTTTTTTTTTTTTTTTTTTTTTTTTTTTTTTTTTTTTTTTTTTTTTTTTTTGCATTTTCGTTACACTACTGCTATCTAGCTACGAGTCATTATTGTTTTGTTGTGTTCTGTATTTGCCTCTCTTAGCAGGTGCGATTGTGTGTTCGCTATTGGGATACGGTTCCGTTGCCGGCCTATTAAAAACACTGTCTTCTCTACTATTTAATGTGAGGAAAACACCCTTCTTGGCTTACAGCTTTACTTTGTAATGGATATTTGAGCGCGTATCATGTCATGACCTGACAACTACCAACGAGGGGGATAGATAAAGTGTATTTAGGGAAAATAGACAGCAAACACTAATCTCCATGACGGTTATAAAGTAACGACTTTTATTATTTCTTTTCCTTCGCCTACCCAAGAATAATTTATTTGGAAACTCTTCCCCTCTGTTTAAGGCTCGGCTTCACTCTCTATATTGGATATTTTTTTTCCTGCCTTTTTTTTAATTTTTGGAAGAAAATAATAAATCTGCTATTATATAGCACATTCTATTTAAGCCTACCTTGTGCTAAAGTACTGGCATTGCGATTCATCTGTTGACGTGTAACTACGCCGCTATACCCGCCGTACGGTAAGTTAATACTTTTAGAAACGAACTGATGAAAAAAAGTGTTAGGAACACTTCTGTTATTACCATACGACTATGTAAGCAAATGGAAAAGCAATACGGTGAGATTGTTTATTGTTGCGTGTCCGCGAGTATGGCAATTGTTCGTATTAATTATTTTAAAAGTGAGTTAAATACGTCTGTTACACGATCGTTGGAGGATGGTTGGGTTGGCATTGATGTCGTAGAAATAATTCTTCTGTATATTATGAACAGTGGCTAAACTATTGAAAACAGTTTAATGGGATATGTACATAATGCGTTCATTTTCAAGAAATGAAATAAAATTTATATTTACATTTAGCATATATTACAATATTTTAGAGATGACGTAATTAGTGGCGGCGAATGAACAATGTACTTCGCCTTGCATTGCAGCCGTCTGCCTGGCAATGTTACTGTTGACGTTTCACGGAAGAATACTACATAGTTGGTGCGACAAGTTAAGGACATAAATTAATTATTAAAGAAAACCACCGACTCACCACAGAATACTAAAGTTCAAATAGATCATACCATTAGAATTGCTCACACTCGCCTATAAAAAAAAATTGAAAAAATAATAGAAAAGTGCTGATGATCTTTAAACGTCTGAACAGATTTCCTTGAATCATAACTAAAATTCTTATTACTTACTTAACTGCAATTCAATATGTAAGAGCAGTAACGGATAATAAAGATTTATGGTGTCTAAAATTCTATCAATATATATTCTATTCCGTAGTTAGGTTAAAGTTCCGAAAATATACCCAGAAGAAAATTTATGACACAAAATACATACCTTCAAGATGGTGACTATCACTCACTCTTAAACCACATTTTCACTCAGTGTTTTGTAAGAGAGCACCTCACAAAATTAACACACTCCATCCTTACTCGTCTTTTTTGTACAACTACGTTGTTTACACCCAAAATAAACTTTATCTGACAAACGTGATTTTTTTTTCCCACGCAAGGTTTTTCTTAGGGTTCAGAAAAAAATTTCATGAATTTATTTCCCGGAGGCGATGAGTCTTGCGGCATATTTTATGATCCGCCATGTTGGAACCTCGTTGTACTCTTCTTTATCCACGCTTTCTTCCCGTTCCTCGTGAGCGTGAAAGATGCAGCGGTCGTTCCCTCTTCCGTCCCCCCTCCCCACTCTTCCCGTCAGACTGCGGCCTCTCCTAATCAAAACTCTTTCCCGCCGTAACAAACCCCCTCCTCCTCCCCTACTTCCTCCTGGACCATCCCAGAGCAGTTCCTCTCCGCTCCGGTGCGAAAAGTTTTACAATTCATTGTTCCCGCACGAGTCTTGGTCGCGAGTAAATAAAAACCTTGACGGCGCTGAGGAAGGGTGCGGGGAGGAAGGTACTAAGAAGTATACGGGCGAAGGGGGAGGGTGCAGGTAACATAATCACGGAGTCATTTGTATGGGTTGCCTGCTGCGGACTCTCCCAGAGGCGTCGTTGCTCTGCCTGGCGTCGGAAGTAATGCAAATGAGTCGCGCCTCCGCTAGCCGGCGCAGATACGGGGGTTCTTCGTCGAGCGGGGAAGACACCTCTGAGTCTGCAGTTCTCCTCCACCAGGGGCACACCCAGGATTTTTGTTCGGGGGTTGTTAGACTGTTAAACAGGACCGTAGGTAGGATTTGTGTTTGAGCATTGCGGAGAGGCGTCCCGAACTTGGAAATGTTAAGAAGTAACGCAGATATACTCCCCTACACCAGAAACATTTGTATTTCAAGGTGCAAATTGGTGCTATTTATGCTGAGATAATGATTGGTGTACGGGGGATCTGGACCCCACAGATCCGCCTTGTCAAAGTTTTGTTGTAGGGTTTGGGGTTTTACAGAATTCCTTTTAAATAACAATTAAATTTACGCAATAGTAATACGATAATATTACATTACAGAAAAATAACCATTATTCAAAACATTTTCACAAATATTAGTGGGGTGTTTTAAGCCCCAACCTCCCTCCCCCCTTTTTGGTGCGCCATTGTCTTCCACCTCTTGTCCACTTGCTAAACTTTGTCCATCATACCCTGCACTGAAAGAAAAATGTTGTAGGAAGTTTTCTCTACAAAATTATTTTGTAGTAACCACAAAAAAAAATATATTGTTCTGGCCACAATATTTTTAGAGGTGTCAACAAAATAAGTTTGTGCTGACCATAAAATAAATTTTGCAGGTTAAATACCCACAAAATATTTTCTAACTGCCACAAAACATTTTTTTTCCGTTTGGGTGTCAAGGAATGACTCGAACAAGTTCTATAGCGACAAGGTCTGCTTTTGACAACGACCTGTGTCTAGCGACTGGAAAATTTCGCGAATTCAATGACCTGTAGGCCAGAATCCATTATAACTTACTATGCATCCTCAAGCCCTGTGTATTCGTTCATTGTCTGTTGTTCCACTGAGTAGCAGCTAGTTGACTAATAGTCGGGGCTTGAGTATGCATGGTATAATGGATTCTAGCCTACAGGTAATTGAATTCGCGAAATTTTCCAGTCCCTAACTATATTTAGAAAACCTGAACAATTCGCGGGTTCTCTGGCATGTAGGCTAGTCTCCAAGAATATATGTTCACTCAAGAAGACAGCAACTGTTTATTAGCTGCTCGCTGACACAATGGCGTTACTTGATTGATTGGATCTGCATTTAACCGCTTCTTTATTATCGGCTCCGCACCCTCCAGAAGGTATCATATAAGTCAAGGGCCAGTTAAGAAATTGACACAAGCTTACAATTGTTTGAATTCTAGCTTGTGTTCAAATGAAAACGCGAATTTTTCAGATTCCTACCTATATCATGAATCGAGAGAGGAAATTTTGGTGAAAAGATTTTGCCCCACTTTGTTTCAGTGCTTTTGCGTGCACACCTGCAGCTCAACTTAATGGCAATTGTCAAGAGTCTTTTGTTCAGAGTTGTTATTCATTTGACTGTGCCAATCAGTATACGGATAACTATGACACATCATGCCTGTGATATGCGGGTTTAACCTCAAAACGCTGGGTAATACGGCACCCAATCACTGACCACAAAGCCGAGATGCAGGTGCGCACGTAAGGTACTAAAACAAAGTGCTGCAAAATTTTTTTCGCGAAATTTCCTACCTCTAATCATTATCTGTAAAGACATACGCGACGTAACGAAGGAATTTATCAACGAACATTTCCCCATGGCTTGAAAAGTTTGATAAGTTGTGCGTCTTGAACGATTATTCTGTTGATCCATGAGGAAAGTCTCAGGTAAAATCTCAATTAGTTATAGGGGCCGCCGTGGCCGAATGATCAGACCATTCCTCTTCCCACCAAGGCGATACGGGTTCGATTCCCGATGGGGTCGGTCCCCGGATTTTCGCACGTGGGAATCGTGCCGGACGATGCCGTTTATATGTGGGTTTTCTCGGGTATCTCCCGTTTCCCCGCCCTTTCATTCCGGCGCTGCTCCGTACTTACCTCATGTCACCCTATCACCGGCGCTAAAGACCTCGATGTTAAGCGCTGACCAAAATCTCTCACTCACTCAATTGGTTATGAGTCACAGATAGAGCCACGAGTTAGTCGCGGCAAGATTTTACAACATTTTGTTTCAATGCCGTACTTAAAAAGTCTGTCATTGTTGCATGGGAAACAGTTTTACCATACATACTTCCGTAACATCCCTGTACATGAGTGGTAAATTTACAAATAAGTTTTTGCAGTGTAGGTAGTCACCGAGACGTCCGTCGCGCTGTCGACTCGCGGAGATGACGAAACTCTTGCTATCGATCGCACGTGTCTGAGTTTTCTTTACCTCAATAAGGAGAACAAAGGAAGAAGTGTTGCTTCATTGGGTTCGTCTGAAGGGGAAAAAAATATTTGTCATAGCAATGCCCGTATGAAGTCTGTAGTAGTGTGTAATTATTCAATGAGAATGTTGCCGAACTGCAAGTAGGCCAAACGCTTCTGGTGAACGATTGTACAGACGTAACTTGGCGTCTGGATTAATGAAGATGTTATGAAGTATCGATACTGTGAAATAGTGTTGTATATTTGCGGTTTGTGTTTGTCGTAGAATATATAACAGTAAAGGAAACCGTTTAGTTGCGATTAGGGTTTATTGGAGATATAGGCGCACTCTTCTGAATGTTTACTATCGGAACTGTTCAACTACTTCTGTACTAAAAACTTTACTTTAATCCCTAATGTTTCGACTGAGAAATAGCTACGCTTTGGCCACCCCGTAAGTGAGCCAAGACTAGGCTAAGAAGCAATTAAAGTGTTAAAAGAAAAAGTGTCACTTGTTGATTTTCATGGTAATTTTCTTTAAAGTTGAACTCTTTTCGGACGAATTGTTCGAACTTCCTGCTTTAGTATGAATGTAAAACCTGTCTTTTACGTGTGAAAATCACTTTTTAGAATATGAATTAAATACGTGTGATTTTAAATGTTAGGAAGTTTGGTTGCTTTCGCGTCTCTTTCTCCACTTATCGTGGCTGGTTTCTACCAGCAGCACAAATACTTGTATACTCAACGACTAGTTTTTAACACATTCAAAAATAACTTTTGTTACCAATTTAGACAAGTGAAAATAAGCAAATAATACCTAAAGGTTATACATTACTGTCGTCGAATTGTTTCGTAATTTGGTGCCGATTTAGAAATTCTTCCTGTAGCCTACGTAGGATTACAAATTAATACAACGCTATTGATTGGCATTTTTCAGTTTATGATTGCACGCTGTAACAAACAATGTCAATATCAATTAGAATATATTTGTAATTTTAAGATCACGGTCACACTTTGCTAGGAAACAGTCTCTCTCTCATTCTAAAACGGTAGAGTATCACTGTGCTATATTTCCACGTCTATTCGAAGTTGACCTCACGAAAGGACAACAACAAACCCATCGTGGGCGATGGACCTCTACAAGAAATCAAGGTGAATTCTTCTGTTGCGAAAGGGGTAGGGAATACGTAAGACAGAAAAATGCAGCTGCTATGCCCAGCGGTCTTAATAATAAAATAGCTTTGCTTCGCTGTACGGCGTCGTATGGTTGCAAAGACGATAGGGGTGCAAAAGGAGGTGGGGATAAAAAAAATCTTCTGCCTTTATTCAGCGATATTAGAAATGGATCTTGCAGGTTCGGTAAAATAAGAAGATGATTTCAGTAATAACATTCTGGGAATAACTGCCCGGGGGTAGACAGGCGTTGCGAAGGAGGGGGGCGAAAATCTGACGAGCGGAAGGATGAGGGAAGGGGGTAGAGTTGGAAGTTGTGCGGTGAAAAGAGCTGAGGGGGTTGGTTTGCCCGGCTGCTTCTATTGTCTTAATGCGCTCCATGATTTTATTACCGCCTTGTTTTAATGGAACAACTGTAATCAGCATTCAACATAACTGCGGAGTGAGTTTTTTTTATTTCCGGATGTACGCGGATGCATGTCTTCTACCCTCGCGTGCTGGAGCGGTTAATGTTAACGAAGCAGCCACCCCTTGTGGCGTTTCCCCCTGGACACTTTCTCCACCCTCACCCCTCTTCCTTCGTGCCCTGAGCTACTGCCTGGCAGCAACTGGGATTGGGTGATTGTCGGCAGTAAAAATAACAATTAGCGCGATTACCCAGCTCATCGGAGTCGAGGACACTTTGCGGATCCACGTCTACCACCACCCGTTGGCGATTACCACCCTCTTCCGTTCGTCTTCACCAATTCAACTTCCGTCTCGGTAAACTTGCAAAACCACCCCTGCCACATCGGACAGGGGTCTGTCTCCCGCCGTGCATCACGGAGCCGTAGAGAAGCGTCGTTGCGCAATCACCGAGCGGATAATGTCTGCCGGGGATTACCATGCGGAATGGGTCCGATGGGGCCACTTGGTCTCAGCTCCGAATTACCATGGCCTGACACCGGGGCCAATAGGCGCGGCCGGCTGTTACCATTGCCGCAGCGCGTTCATTGTCACTTCTTCGTTCGTCTCGAAGACAATCAGTAGAGACATGAACTTTTCGCGAAAAGAATTTTGCCTCACTTTGTTCCAGTGCCTTATGTGAACGTCTGCAGTTCTGCTTCACATATATTGGCAGCGTGCCTTTGAACTGTGACGTTTCTCATTTGATTGTACCAATCACAATAAGGTTACTGTAACACCACACGTCTGTGATTTGCGTGTAAAACCCCACGACACACGAATGTCAAAACATCCAATCTCTGACCGTGAAGCAAGTCTGAAGACGTGCACACAAGTCACTGAGACAAAGTGAGGCAAATTTCTTTTCGCGAAAAGTTCATGTCTCTAGCAATCAGACGTCGAGCCGCCTTCGTGACTCGAAACTTACACTGCAGTTCAGTTGTCAGTTGTAGTGGTATTCATGCTTTGTGTGCGTCATTTCTTGCGGGTACGATAGTTGTTGAAAATACAGTAAAATAATTACAAAAATGTAGCGTTGCTTTTACTATTGTCTTATCTCCTCCGTGTGTGTCTCACTTTCTAGTAGATGCCTTCTCCTCTTGTCGGAAGAATGTTTCATAGATCGGGGCATCTGAGTTTCCGGAAAAGATTCCTTGATTAGTAAAAACGCCTGATTTTCTCGAAGATAATTTTGCACCAGTTTGTTTCAAAGCCTTACGTGCATATCTACAGCTCTGCTTCATGTAGTGGCGAAGCGTGAAGTGTTCTAGGGCAATCGATGATTAGCAGTGACTATACAGAACTCTCAGTTGGCTGTGTAACCATTTGACTGATAGGGGCATGTACACTCCTCAGCCAGTAGCATGTAAGAGAAGAGAAACTAGTTGTCAGTACTACACCTAGGTCTCAGCAATACAACTGTCGCCTGCTCAAAGTATGTATAGTCGTGTGTCATACTGCTTGCCTTGGAACACGTCCACGCTTCGCCGCTGGCTTAATGATTATTGGAAGCGTGTATCTATGAGGTTTGTCAGTTGACTGTGCCAATTAGAATACTTTTATTACGACACTACACGACTTTGATTTGCGGGTAGAATCCCAAGACGCCGAGATTTAAAAACCTCCAATCACTGACCGTGAAGAAAAGCTGCAGATATGCACACAAGACACTGAAACAAGCAAAATTATTTTCTCAAAAATCAGGCGTCACTGGTGATTAGTTGTGTTTATAACAATTTAGCTCATGTCCACCTCAGTGATTGGATAATTTCAACTTTTTAACACGTCTTAGGGTCTACACGCGAATCAGTAACCTTATTTTACTTCGCCCAGTCTCCTCACAAAGACACATGACTTGTGGCCAATGCAGAGCTGCAGATATGTAGGCCTACACCACGGTCGTAGAAGACCAGGTCTGGACACTCGCCTATATACCAATGTATTTTGCTTGACCCCCTTGTCGTCAAGTTACCGAGAATGTTGTACTTTTTGGCGCTGTAATCCGAGCGGTCGGACTCAAACTCCGCCCACTTTTTTCCATTGTTAACATTATAAAGTAAATAAAGATTTCTGGAGCCATGATTAAGAATTGTGAGTGAAGGAAGTATTTCATAAATTTATAAAAAACTACGTTTTGATAAATTGTTTATCTTAGTGGGAGGGAAGTGGGCGGGGTTTGAGCTCGACCGCCCGGATTACAGCGCCAAAAATTTAGTGCATTATCAGTAACTTGGTGAACTGCAGCCAAACAACAAGGGGGTCAAGTTTCCAGGCGAGTGTCCAGACCTGTTCTTCTACGGCCGTGGCCTACACTTTTGGGTAGGGACAGGAAATTTTCGTGAAAATATGTTTGCAGCACTTTGTTCCAGTGCCTTACATGAGCACCTGCAGCTCTGCTTCGTGGTCAATGATTGGATGTTTTAACTCCCAGCGTCTGGGGATATACCCGCAAACATGGAGTTAGGAGTATACAGGAGATGGCATGTTGGGACTTCCTTGAAGTCGACGTATATATGCCAGTTTTGCGCAAACAATGCGTTATTGTAGACCCCGAGTAGATCGAGTAAGGTTTTCGTAAGCGCCTCGTATGATATCGATACTGTAGAACGAACAGATTAGAATGAAAACTGTTACGTGCGTTGAATTCGGATGCAAAGAGCGATCAGGTACGTGAAATATACCTGCTACTGTTAAATTTCATGATTAAAATGGCTATGTTTTACATTTGCACAATGTAAATTATGTGGTCATACGATTGTTTATGTAGATAAACCTAGTGAACTAACCTGAAAATACAGCCACATATATTGTTTATTTACGCATGTGTGCGTCACTGACGATGTGGAACTGCTTGCTTATAGCAATAAAACAAACAAATTTGCACCCAAAATGTTAAATAAATACCTAGCAGAAACTAGCATAAATGTTAGTTTAACAATGGTGTCCATGCACAAACAGTTGGCGATGTCGGTACTCACAGAAATGTGTTTCAAAACGCAAGCATATAGTTGAGTTTTATTATTACTTCAAAATGTTGCTCCCCAAACAACGTAGACTGCGATAAACACGACACATCTGCTATCCGATAAATCACTTAAAGTCTATTGGTCTTCAAACTTCGAGTAAAATACATTGGCTGTTATGGCGGAAACACCACGTGTGTAACGTTCAAACAACAAGGGCACAAGTACAATGACTTCAAGTGTTTGCCTGGGCAGTATACGGCATGGCAACCCCTTGCCCGCAAACCACAGATGCGTCTTATCGCAGTTAACATTGTTCTGATTGGGACACTCTAGTGAAAGACGAGTCTGCACAAATACAGGCAACCAATAACCTCGAAGCAGAGTTGCATGTGTGTGCGTAAGGCACTAAAACAAAGTGGGTCAAATTTTTTTTTAGCGAAATCTTCCTGTCTTTACTTATGGGTAGAGACCGGAAAAATTCGCGAGTTCACCTCGGGGTTCACTGACCTGTAGGCTAGTCTCCAAGAACATACGTGCACTCCAGCAGACAGCATCTGCTCTGTGACGCAATGATATGGGCCTGCATTAAGTTGCTTCCAGGAGGTGTCAAATAAGTCACGGGTCAATTGCGAAAGTAACACGAACTTACAGTTGCTGGAATTCTAGCTTGGGGCCATAAGAAAACGCGAATTTTTCAGGTCTCTACCTAGGGGCGTTGAGACCCAATTTGTCGAAATATCTTTTCGCGAAAATCAGGTGTCCTTAATTACTGAACATAATAAGATCTTATCAATATGCTCTAGATCCAAACACTGACTACGCCAGCCATAGGAACACAGTTTGTTTATTTTTGTTTGATCTTATCACATTATATAGTATTTTTTAAAATGAGGGTCCTACTAAGCCTTAGATTGCGTACCAAATTACTTAAAAAGTTCAGAGACAGCATTGGAAATCAAGAAAAATTAAACCTTTGGGGCTGTTGAGACACCTGAGTTAACCTAGAACCTTACGGACGTGGCTTCAGAACCGGCAGCAATAATTGCGTGCTGTATGGTGTTAAAATTACTTTCTTCGGTAACTAGAGAAAAGTCTCATACACAACATAATTTTTGGCCGCGTTTACATGAGGTTTCAAGTTAATACAAAAGCCACGACTTCCTATTAAAACTAACGTGGTTGTTGGAGTTTCTTTTTCTAAAAGGAAGCAGAGCTTGATCACCACAAATTTCGAATACCAGGCAAGGAGATGTTGAATTATAGAACTTCTGTACATTTCTTTTTTCATTTTCAAGATCTCATGTAAGTAGGCCTACACTTATCTGTTGTATGAACGTATGTTTGAATGGCTGTACATACGCACACATGCTTGCGTACATAAATGAAATCATGCATGCATGGGTTGACACTTGAACTATCTAAAGCTGGGTTGTTATGTCCACTGGTTTTGCTTTTTCGTAACAATAAATCTCTAAAATAGAATTTATTTTAAAATTTAGAATGAATGAAAATGATATAGTAGACATATTTTGTTTTTATCCTATCGTATGAATGTTATAAATATGGCAATCCTACCCTACTTCGCGATTCTAAGGCTTCGAACTTCAGTAACAGTAATACGTTAAACGTTTAAACTTTGATCTTATATATTACACATTTGTCACTGTTCTCTGTAGGTAACTTAGTGAACATGGGGCATAGTTCATTCTCAATTTTGTAAGCCCGCAAAGTGGTTTATCACTGTATTAAAGTATATCACGATACATTGACAGTTTACCTTAATTAATACCATGTACTAAACGAGGTTTACAAATAAAGATTTTTAACACCTACTTTTTGCAAGGTAACTTTTCATTTCTCTCTGGGACCTGTTGTCCAGTTTCCTATAATCCTCCCGCTCCCCTCCACCGCCTACCATATAACTTCCCCCCCCCCCCCCCCCCCCCCCCCCCCCCCAAACCCCCCCCCCCCCCCCCCCCCCCCCCCCCCCCCCCCCCCCCCCCCCCCCCCCCCCCCCCCCCCCCCCCCCCCCCCGCCGCCTCGCAAACTCCAAAAGCCCACTTTCCTGCCACTCTACCTTCCCCCCGACCTAACCATAACCGTTCTGTTTTAATACGCTTGCGCAGTTAACTGTTAACACAGTGTATAGTGCACCGGGCGATGATGTGTTTATTGTCATTACATGCCGGCTGTCTTTATGTGGTCTGTGCTACGCGCAATACTGCTCTACGGGACTGTCGACCAATTAAGAGGCGACTCGAATTAAACACAGCAACTCTGCTGGCTACTCAGTTGACAGATACGCTTTTCTCATCGTAGTTAACGAACACAAGGCGAGTTTGCCGGTGTTTTTCAGGTTGTTTATCATTTTAACATTGCACACAACTGTAAATACATGTTTTTCTCATTCATATGATGTTATGTTCATGTGTTACGATTGCCTTGATTATAGAAATATCGCCTATGTATTTTACAGTTCGAGCTCTTTTTAACCATATTTGGAAGCAAATAAATGTTCAATGCTTCCTCAACTTCAGACTATTTTCAATATTTACAAATGTCACCGCAGCGTGAATCTGGATTGAAGCGAATCGGAAAATGCAATTCGATTGCAACATTTCTCATAAAAAAGAAATTTTGATTATGACTTGTTAAGTAATACTCGATAGCATTTTTATTATTATACACTAATGCCGTAGATTCTTCACCTCATTGAGTCCCATTAAGGAGCCGTGTTAGATGGCAAACTGAATTAAAAAATTGTGGTTAGAGAGAAAGAAAGAGAGAGAGAGAGAGTGTGTGTGTGTAAAAAAAAATTGTGTACGTTTCACGTATCACTCAAAGGTAAACAGGTCATGCTCCTCTGCTACTGGTTTTGCAATAATTACTTTTTTTTTTAAAGCTGAAACGGAAGCAATCGTCACAAATTTGTTCCGCAGTTTGGTTTTAAATGGTTTTCTTGCCCTGATAGTTTTTTTTTTTTTTTTTTTTTTGGTATAAGATCTTATACGGTTTCTGGTAATAAGTCAACTAACGAAAATTTCTTTAGTTACACAATTAGTTACGACCGTAGCCAAGAATGTCGTAAACCGTTTTCAACCAAACTGTCCAGATTAATTTATATCAGCTTTTGTTTAGGCTTAAAAATTATTGTCGCGAAAACAGCAGAAAGAGGAAAGCATGAGTCTCAGGGCCAATGTTGGCTCAGTGGATAGAGTGATCGCCTCCCGCCAAGGAGATCTGGGCCCTGATTTCCGGTGGGGTCGACCCCTGAATTTTCGCATGTTAAAAACGGGGCGGCGTTGGAATTTTCTCAAGGTACTCCCATCCCTCGCCTCCCCACATCTCCCCCTCCTTTTCCGTCGCTTCTTCATCGTAGGACTTAAACGCCATGTCATCATTCAGGGTTTGGCAGACGCCTACGGACGCCCAGTCAGAGGTAAGCTCTCGGGGTGTCATATTCTTTGTTCTCGAGTGCCGCCCCATTCGCTATTTATTATTATTAATTACTTGCGTTTGGCCCTCAAAAGACAACGTAGAACCATTAGTTGGCATTAATATTTTTGGTCTTCTTGTTCTTCTCAGCTCCCTCAAAATTTCCTCAACCTTTCACTATGGGCCTGTTGACTTTCTTGTGTCCATGCGTTTTTGAGTTTCAAGTTATTTGCGATTGGACTCTTCGATTACGTCTGTGGATCAGTCCTTGTAGTTGCTAGTGGGTCTATGACTTCGATGAAGTCATTTTACATCTATTTACCAGCGTATTTTGTTTCGTAGGTTCCCATTGATAATAAAGAATTACTTGGTAAATACGCTATTTATATATTATTATTCATAATAGCTATACATTGTTATTATTGTTTGTTGTATCTCCTATTGAGATTACTCTAAGAGGCATTTTACCGGTTACAGCCCTCAGCATTCAAGCTTCTCGGAGTGCAAGGGACGTGAGGCACTCAAAACAACCAGAGATGAGCTTGCCGATTCAAATGAGTACCGACGTCCAAACGGGTCCATGCGTAAGTGCGTGTTTTTTTAGGCGCTCCGTGATGCTTAATGGGCAGTCGTAGAACCGCACAAATCCACAACTGTCACGACCACGGCTAGCATGTGATAAGACACGTGCACTGATTGGAGCACAGTTAGTCATCGCCGTGGTCAGAGGCATTGCGACATGTAAATTTGTATCCTTACTCGGGTCAGAGCTCTGAGGTAAGCGGCGCCCGAGTTCGTAAATACGTTTTTTACGAAGCTATTTCACATGTGCCCATTGTCATGTACGATAAGAAAGAAGAATACTTTGGACAGGGACAGAATGTCGGTAAGGGCACTGTCTACAGCAATTTTCATCACCGTGTTTTTACTTTTATGTTTGTACCAAATATTTTTTTTCGTCATTTTAGACACAACATGTGACTAAATTTTGCTCGTATGACATTTTTTAATCTCGCATAGTTTTTGCGTAATGGCTCGTTAAAGCCAAAATTTGCATGTTCCCGTTTTCAGGACGACACTAAAACCAACTCACTTACCAAACTGGAACAAATTCACAGTGAATAACGATGTTGTAGGCTACAAGTTCACCTATGTTAAACCACATAGTAAAATATTTTTATATTTAAAAAAATATTGAATTTTTAAATTTCTTTAAATTTCAGCATTTTTATTTAAGTATACAACGTTTTTATTATTTGTTTTTATGTACGTCAAATTGTAGCCTGCGAAGTCTTTGACACGCCAAACTGAAGAAATTCATAGTGTATAAATACGTCGCAGGCTACACTGTCACGTACATAAAAACAAAGATTTTTTTTTGTATTTAAATAAAAAATATTACATTTAGAATAAAAATTTGAAAAATAAAAAAATTAATTTGTGAGAGAAAAATTTAGTCACATTTCGTGTCTAAAACAAGAAAAAAAAAATAACTGGTACAAATATAAAATATAAAACATGGTGATGAAAATTGCGGTAGCCGCGCCCTTAAGAAAATATTTTGGTTTTCAGATGACAGCGTAACATGCAAAGTTTGACTTTGACGCACTATTATGAGAAATCAATAGAGCTAAAGTTATTGTCTAAGAGGAAACTGTACACACACGTATTGTCTACACACTACTTCATAAAAATATAAATGTATAAATGTATGCATTTTATTACCCTTGAACACACTTTAAGGCGAGTCGGCGCCGATGTAATCAGGCAAGTGATCAGAAAGCAAGAGTAGTCCCTGAACGGAGTTATTTTGTTTCGGTTACAATAAATTCAAAGCAGTGCCAGCAATATAACACTACAGCTTGTACACCCAACCCTTTACATTCTTCTCTCTCTCTCTCGCTCTCTCTCAGATGAATTAAAAAGGATTTTTTTTACAAATTCGTTGCCGTTTGCTGAGTAATTTTTTTATTCATTGATCTATAAAACAACGAAGCATGAATGACCGTTAAGGCCATGATCTTTCATTTATTTCAAACAATGGCAAATAACTAGAATATTTTTTAACCAAATGCGTTGAAAAAATTAGAGATTGTATACAGTCATACGATACACAATTTTACCAGAGCGTTTTTTTAAATACTATACCGTTTGCTAGCAAAAAATGATTTTGCTTCATTTTGGCTTATTTTGGCAGCAAAATATGTGCTATTACATCAGCAAAAATCTAAAAATCTGTTTAGTTTATTACAACAGAAAATTCAGGTACAAACGATGATATGTGAGTATTAAAATTGCCAGAATGAATTTTTGATATACAGTATTAATTTGCGTTAAAAAAAATATTTTCGAAACCACTTCTATACTAATGAGCTAGGCCTTAATGTAAAATATTACTCACGCGAAAGCTTATTTGAGGGATTCCTCTGAATTTGAAAGACTTTTCTTCAAAGTGACGATAAACA
Organism: Medauroidea extradentata; assembly: GCA_003012365.1. Classification (NCBI taxonomy): domain Eukaryota; kingdom Metazoa; phylum Arthropoda; class Insecta; order Phasmatodea; family Phasmatidae; genus Medauroidea; species Medauroidea extradentata. The sequence goes on from PNEQ01123415.1 coordinate 116,912, forward strand.
AAAACAACAACGTAAAGGTAAAGAAAATAAATACAATGGTTTGTTCTACTGTTTATTTTGTAGGAACTATCAAAATACTACCGGTAATAAGCATGTCTCTATTTTATCATAACTAAGTTTCCTACGACAAACTTCATTTTCTCAGTGCATTTTCAGCGCAGGCACTGTTGTGTACATGTTTGCACAGGGAGGCAGTTCACGAACAGCATAATACAAAGTGACGTTTTTACTGATGTGCTTTATGGGTGGTTCATGACTTTGTTGATGAGCATTGAGCTCACATCTTATTAAGACAATGAAACAAGTTCTGGACTAGCTGAAGTTCAGCATAGGTAAAACTGTTTTACTGGTAACACCGGAGACAAAGTAACAAGCTTCCGATTATGTTATTTTCCGTTAATTAGCCAGCTGAAGTAATATCTTAAATGTTCGGCGTCGCCCAAATGTGGGTATATACGAAACATACAAAATATTCCTATATCTGGAGGAAAAAATGATTGAGGTACAGGAAAGTTTGTCCAGAATTCTAAATAGAAATGAGCAACGGAAAGTCGTGAATTAGATAGCCACGTACCCTTTTTTAGAGTTTCGGACCCAGTGTTAAGACAGCCGTTTCGGCGTATGCAGTAATACGTTTTTCAGTTGGACACTGAAGGTGTTTCCCTGTCAATTTTCGTTCATGTTTGTCGAATTGTTCTGAACTGTATAAAAAATCGTCTGAAGTCAGTGAGAATAGTATGATTCTTAAACTTTGTAAGCACTACAATTGTATTCGTATTTAATATTTAGCACCCCTAGAATCCCGTCTCTGGCTCGATTCCCGACCGAGAAAATTTCCGAAATATGGATTCTCATGTCAGAGCAGTGAGGTTGATACTTGGTGTGGTGTTTTCTCAGAGTGCTACCGTCAATTCTTTCTTATTTCATTATTTTATTTTTTCACTGTCGTTTTGTTCGTTACATTGGTTTTCCGGGTGGAATAAAGCGACTGATAACTTATTCAAGCCAAGAAGTCTGCTCCCATTAAGTGTAATCCAATTTTTTCTGGCAGTTGAACATTTGTGTATTTATCTCATATAGCGTGTGTTAGTAGAGACTTATACGTCAGTAGTGGCTACGGAGTAACCTTCCAACTGCAAATTCACAGTTTTGAATCCTGGGTATGCTACGTGTTTATTATTATTATTTTTTTTTACTATTAAGTTCACATTAATGTCGAATCATTGGCGAAGCGAGGACGTGTTCCAAGGGAATCGGTGCTCAGAATTGACTGTTCACAACTCAGTTTACCAGTTGAACGTTTACACTGGTATGTGCAGTAACTCTTTACAGCCAGTAGCAAATGCGAGAAGCGAGATACGAATTATTTTACGTGAGCCATCGCAATACACGTTTACTGATTGTGTCTGGCAGGCATGTTAACGTCACGTGATGGGAGTATACGCGGACCTAATACCGCTTCCCTTTTAACACGACCAGGTTTTGCCACTGTGTAGCAGCTGTCCGTCTTATTATTATACTACGGACAACAGAGAACAAATGCTGTGATAAGCAACATTACATGAAACCTGATTTGAGCTCGAGAAGAATTGACTGGTGTTATGTAGAATGTATCCAAGCCACAAACAAAAATAACAGACAAAAAAAAACAAGCTCCTAAATTATTATACATTAAAATTTCAGTAACTAAGCACACAACGTCAAACAGATGTAGGGTTTTTGAAGCTTAAAATATATTAGTTAAAAAAATAACAAAAAATTTTGTTGTAACTATGTTTTGTTCTCTACTTTATCAATAGCGGGATGGCCTCTTTCTGCATAACACCGTTCAGTTGCAAGTTCAATGATCCCTTGGTTGTAGATTGTTTCACAGCCTTGTGTAGACTCGAGTCTGGTGTGTCTGGAGAGAGAACAATGAGATTAATTAAGCTACGCTACGCAGCAATCAGACTGCAGGATAAAATGACATCGTGAACTGTCGCCCCTTAGCAGGACAGAGCTTTCGTGAGGGATATTTATTCCACAATGTTGTTTGTGGCGTACAGCATGAGCGAGTGGTGTGCGATGCTGTTAGAGTCATTCTCCCCGGTTCTAACATCGTTGTTTGCCACAGCAAAAATTATGTTTATTACATACGTAATATCTTAATACTATTATTTTTTTTACTCTTTCATATACTGTTTTATCTTGTCTAGGGATTCATGATGTCCAGTAACAAACGCTGTTTTATCTCCTGTCTATAGGTATACTGTGTGTCCAGAAACAAACGCTCTTTTATCTCATGTTTAGGTGTACAGAGTGTCCAGAAACAAACGCTGTTTTATCTCATGTTTAGGTATACATAGTGTCCAGAAACAAACGCTGTTTTATCTCCTGTTTAGGTATACAGAGTGTCCAGAAACAAATGCTGTTTTATCTCCTGTTTAGGTATACATGGTGTCCAGAAACAAACGCTGTTTTATCTCCTGTTTAGGTATACATGGTGTCCAGAAACAAACGCTCTTTTATCTCCTGTTTAGGTATACATGGTGTCCAGAAACAAACGCTGTTTTATCTCATGTTTAGGTATACATGGTGTCCAGAAACAAACGCTCTTTTATCTCCTGTTTAGGTATACATGGTGTCCAGAAACAAACGCTGTTTTATCTCATGTTTAGGTATACATGGTGTCCAGAAACAAACGCTGTTTTATCTCCTGTTTAGGTATACAT
>PNEQ01123416.1:0-11252 GCA_003012365.1 Medauroidea extradentata
ACTACAGTAACCTATCGAGACGTAGTGTTGTACAACCTCTATGAGCCCAGGACACAGATATATATTTATTTTTTCAATAAATTTTATTTTCATGAATTATTTCGACGTTACGTGACGCAGTTGTTTGTCACTCAGGTCTAAATTCCGGGAGGTTCTGGGCTCGAATTCCATTAAAAGCTGCGTGCAAACGTTCAATTCTAACACACAAAAACTACAAGGCAGATCGAATTTGTGCCATTTACATGTAGTCTTTAAAAGGGGTAAAATTGCAGTTCGCTTTCCACTTAGGTTCCTCTACAATATCAGCTGACATATCGTCGGTATACTGCCAAAAGTGATTAAGTCATAAATGCTATTTCTTTTAAAAACAGTAATAAATTGTAGATATTAACAAAAATGTGGTTTGTTACTATACTGTGACACAACAGTACGAAACGACGAATAGACTTTAAACTTGGGAAATTGTTCGTGAACAACATATACATATTCCTAGCATTTTTATAATTTTATCTTATTTTGACATTGTCACTTTTGGCAGTAAACCGACGATATATCATCTCACTTATCTCAGGTTTGGGGCACCAAATACGTTTCCGCGAAACCTTAACTCTCTGAAACTTTGTAATGTCAATATGTTAAAGTGAATATTTTGACAATATATAATTGAGGGCACCGTCACCAATGATTGTGCACAGGGTAAACAAATGTTTCTTATTCGATTAACCTCTTTCCTTAGATGTCTGTAACTACCACAGAACGTCAAATTGGCAGTTTTATAAATAAGGCCCAGGCGTAGTCGCTGTTAGTGGCAGGGACAAACTTAAGACTGCTTTTCGCATGGACAGCTATAGCTACTTATCCTTCTGCAGAATTAGTTCAACTAGCCGCTTGGACATTCTAACACTTGATGACTGAAGTACCAATCTTGTGTACAAAGAGGTTTTTCAATTAAAGTAAATATTATCAGTTACGAATAATACTCGCGAGCAATGCCGCGGGGGACTGCTAGTTAGAGTATAAATACATTGTCTAAATAATTAATCATTATGTCCACATTCTGAAAAGTCAGGGAAAATCAAGGAAAACTCAGAGAATTTCAAAGCTGTCAGGGAAGGCCTGAAATTTTACTTCACGCTTTGGAAACGTCATGGGAATTTCCGTAAGGGTTAATCAATTTTAAGGGGGGATTGTCATGTTTCAGTCTTCCATCACCCAGACTGTGAATGCGTTTTTTTCCCTAAATGGTTTAGTATGTAGTCATACATGCAGTGAGTTCGTGTATACAATGGTTATTTCAATTTTGGTTTATTTTAATGTAATTTTTGTTTCAAAGTAATTAAAATTTTTTCTTACAAAATCAGCTATTTATAAAAAAAAACAGCAAGGGAGATATGAAATTTCGGTCTGGGAACGTTAAGGAAGTTTTATCACAAATTTGTGTGGACACCTTAAAGCCATCTGTCAAAACATTGAGGAATCGTTAATAAATAATTATATGACGGCACGAGATTACGGTGAGATACAGAAGGATATGCTCGCTACTGTGAAGGGACGTATTACGTCATCTGTAAGAGTGTACAGAAGTAGACGTACTTGATTGTAGGTTAAGTCTGGAGAGCGAGCTGGCTGTATGGTAACCACGTTCAGAATGCCATCAACCAACTTAGCTCTATGTGTACACGAGCATCAGTGAAACGGAACGATTCATCAATGGCACTAGCATAAAGTACTTCGTACCTCAAGTTGTGAATTTGCCTGCTGCCGTAATTATTTTGACCACTTTATTTTGGCGAACTTATTAAATTTTACGGAAAGAAAACATTACGATGTAAGATTTATTTTATATAAGTTAGTACACTGCTTAAATTTTTATATTAGTATACTTTGCCTAAAGAAGACGGCTTCGTTTGCGTGTGTGCGTATGTATACAGACTGTTGCAAAATTCTATGTCTATATTCTGCGGAAACAATCCTCACGTGTAGAGGAACAAAATATGTTATGTGGACATAGATACGAAAACACACCGTTTCTGCGCTACAGTTCTCAATACGTGACTAGAGACCTGAAATATTCGCGTTTTCTTTTAGGCGCAAGCTACAATTCCAGCAACTATATGTATGTATCACGATCACAATTGGCCGTTGACTAGCTCTACACTTCATAGAAGTAGCTGAGCCAATAATAAAACTGTAGCTGAACACAGGACCATTTCACTGTGTAGGCGAACAGCTAATAAATAACTGCTGTATGCAGGATTTCACATATATTCTTGGAAGCTAGCCTACAGGGCAGTGAACCCGTGAATTTTTTCCGGCCTCTATACATGACGTATGGTTGATAGCACGCTGGCAGAATCATGTTGCTGTGGGGCGCCATTACAGCAGTACATAACATGTTACTATGCCACACACTACGCCACTAACACTGAGTGCTAATTAAATACGCTGTTTCGAAGCCCGACAACGTAGCTAAAAACGGCCTTTTCAGACGTACATTCTTAAAATTGTATCAACCTGGTGTATGAGAAACCCAGGTAGATCCCTGCATTGAACTTCGGTACAGGCTTTCCACCAGCAAAATTATATGGTCACCGCTTAAGAGTGCGTGGTAGATAAATAAACACTGAAAACATCAATTGATTTCTACGCTTTTTTAGAAGCCAATATGGATAAAATACTCTATGACAATCCTAGATAATGGTATTTGCCAACTTTACGAGTAAATATTTATCCAGAATTACTAATCCGTTGCGCGTGATCTCTTGCGCTGCAGTTAAATACACGAGGTTCCGTTGTCAGAGATTGTGCCTCAGAAGTTCGTAACACTGGAAACAATTTTGTTTAAAACGTTGGCTAAAACTATTGTCTATGATTGCCATTGCTTAATTTTCGCAAATTGGCTTCAAGAAACCTACAGCTATAGATGAATGATTTTAGCGTTTAATTATGTACCACGCCCTCTTAATGTCACACAGTAAAACCGACTCGGCGGGAACCTTGCGCGATATTTCAAATGTTGGCTCGTTGAGGCAATGCGGCATTTGATGCGCGCTTCGTGGTACACCTTATAGCTCCGGCTCTCTTGAGCGTCTTCTCGCTCAACGTAGGCGGCACCCTTAAAGGGGCGTTTGACGGAAAATTTGTATTGTTTCAAACATGTTTATGTTTGTACAAGATATTGTTTGTTTTCTACGCATACATTGTGACTGTAATGAAAAATTTCTGGCTTTTCGTAGTTTTTTTTATAATGGCATGTCAAAGTTCAAATTTGCATAAAACTGTTTTATTATAAATTTAAAGGAAAACCAAATACCGAACTAAAAAAAAGTCACACAGTTAATTAAGACGTTGACTACAATGTATCCGTCATTTAAAAAAATTAAAGGTTTTTGTATTTTTTTTTAAAACAATAATTTTCGGTCAAACGCCCCCTTAATATACGGAGCTAGGAACCGAGTGACTCATGAATCGTGAATCGACCACGGCCAGTACTAAGGACCCGTCACAGGATGCACGTGCAAAACCGAAAGCAGAGTGGTGCTGAAATATTTTTTTTTGGTGTGTGTGTGGGGGGGGGGGGGAAGGTTGTAGGAAACACGGGAGCACTTTTTGTCGGCTCACAGCTGTCATTTCAGAAACGAAATCCGTTAAATTTTACTTGTGAACCCATGTTTCAGTAAAGTTTTATTACGCGGGAAGGCAAATTAACTACACTTTCTTGGTCGGTAGCATGACGGCCTACGGTACGAGAGGTCCTGGGTTCGAATCCCGGTACGGTCATGGAAGTTTGTGTCGTTTTGTTAGGTTTAAATAGTTTGTAATCTGTCCCTCACCAAGCCTGAAATGTGCATAAAACCGTGGGGCGTTAATAAACCCTCTCATTTAAAAATAAGTAAATAAGCAAGACTTTGTTGAAAGTGATTGAACCCGAATTATAATTGATAAAGTGCTGCATAATACAATGACAACAGAAGTGTGGGATGAGTGCATTCTTTCGCGGGATAGGCTATATGTGCATAGCAGGCTAGGGACGCCATAACTCAGGCAGCACAAAGGGCGATGTCGGACGGATGGATCACTGCGGCAGATAATGTTCCGTGGGAGGGGGGGGGGGGCAGGGAACGGCACGGCGGGAGGTCGGCGACCAGTGAGGCACTGCTCCACGCGGGAGGCTGCAGCACTCACAGAGCACACCTGCAGCGACACTCCCTTCATACACACGTCCCGTCACAGCAGAGGAAAATTAATGCGGGCCCTACGTCGCTACACGGGGAAAACCTGAAGAGATAGTTTGGTCAGCGCCTTAGATTGGATCTTAGCCTTCCTCTAGTATTTTCCACGTACGAATCATTACTAGAGAGCCTGAATTTTCGCGTAAAAATGTTGTGCCAAATTGTTTCAATGCCTTGCGAGCACATCTGCAACTCTGCTTCACAGCGTCTTGGCCGTCGCGGTTGGCGTAGTGGGTTAGAGCACTTGCCTCTCACCAAGGCGATCCGGGTTCGATTCCCGGCGGGGTTGGTCCCCGTGATTTTCGGGTGTGGAAATCGTGTCGGACGATCCCGCTGGTCAGCCGGTTTTCTCGGGATCTTCCGTTTTACACGCATCATGACACCCCTCACCAGAGTAAAAGTTAAGTGATTATCAGTTACGTGTGTAATTCTATGTGAAAGATTGGTCATTGCAGTGTATCTTTAAGGTATTTGTCAGAAGCGATCCCTGAGTCAGGTCCCGGCGTTGTGCGCCAATGGGAGGAGACATAGAGATAACGTGCGTCTGGTCTGCTGCCAGAAAATAGCGCGAATGTAGTATGTCCCTATTCAAAATACATAATACATGATAATTATACAGCATATCAAATGTACTGAGCGGTATTTACACAACGCGACCATGATTCTTCCTTAAGGCCTCGCTCTTTAGTTTTGCAATGTTTTTTTTTTTACGCAAATTAATACATATAACTAAAATTCATTCTTACAGTTTTAACACGTATATATCATCGTCTGTATCAGAATTTTTCTGTTGCAATACACCTAATAGATTTTTAGATATTTGCCCCTGAAATATCACTTAATTTGTTGTCAAAATATGCCAAAACGAAGCAAAATAATTTTTCGCTAGCGAACAGTAGTACATTATTTTTAAAAATGGCTGTGACTAAATTGTATATCGTATGACTGTGCACAGTCTCAATTTTTTTTTCAAAGCATTTGTTTAAAAAATATTCCAGTTATTTGCAATTGTTTGAAATAAATGAACATGGCCTTAAGAGGCGTCCTCGACCGGCGCATGGATGACGTTGCAGCGTGTCACGCGTATTGTTGTTTACGCGAATCCGCTTAACTTATTCACAGTATGTTTATCTACGAAAAGAACACACACTTGAATATATGCTTCCATGTTTTCAAAAATTCAGCACGCTTGTTAGAAACATGATTTTCGGGCCTCTCAAAATGGCTACAAACTGGTTTTTTTTATACTGCTGTCGAAAATATTACCTGAATTCGTAAAGTGCAAAGCAAGAGGTATGCGTTGGTCTTTACTTTATAGGTATACTATTAAAAAATATAATGTCACCGCTTCAAGTCCCGTAGGAAAAAGACTATAAGGAAAACCTTGCACGCCAGTTTGGCGGCGCTGCGAATAGAGGCGATATGCTTCTCGTCAAGCGTGGGACACTGGCTCTTATCGCTACGCTGTTCCCACGTGTCAAAGGTGGAAATTCGACACCGGCAGAGACTCCTCTTAATTAAGATTTATCGTGTGCACAGTTCTGCTACAGTATCGAAACAACGCTGAGAAAACCTTTCGCTTGAATATCTAGCAGCAAAATTTGAAGTTTGAAGAAATTGGTGTTGCCCTATGTTGATGTTTAAAATAGCCATTACAGTATATTAATATTTAGTTTATTTTTGAATTTCACACTTACAAGTTTCTTGCAGTATTTATCAACGTTTTTATTAAGTCGCCTGCTTGTCTTTTTTGTTTGTCTGTTCTGCACAAAATTGTGCAATCGATTATGAACTCACTTCCAGGTGAGTTACAAACTTGAAACATTAAACATAGCCCAAAAGTGGATAACAATGCAATATTAGCTCTTTTTTTGTCTATCTGTTTGTTTTTGGCTGTTCGGTACGTTTTTGGCTTCGTGTCGTATTTCGCGACAGAATTACGAGTTATTTTAGGATTTGTATGTATGTCAGGTATATGTGGTTGTCGACAACCGCTAATACTGTTTCTTTTTTTTTTTTCTGCAACGTGGCAAGATTTGCTCGCAATGGCGTATGTGCACAAAAACTTTCCAGTTTCTGATAGCTGACTTGACGCATGAATCGTTCAGTGCTCACATACATGTGTTGAAGTAGTGTGAAAGAAGAGAGTTTTCATGGCGTCATGGTGGTATGGCAGAGTGTTCGAGGAGGGGGGTAAGAGGCGCCAATGCGGACATGCGGGTGATGTCTGGCGCCGATATTCGCCAGTGCATTGTGCTCCAACCTGCTGCTGCGTGTAATATAGGGGTGTCTGCCGCCAAGCTCATGAGGGTAGCTGCGCTTAGAGACAAGATGGCGTGGTATGTAATTCAGCGCTATAAGCATCAGTTCAGAAATGTACGTTTCTCAAAGCCAATTTGTGAGAAAAAAAATCAATCCTAGACAATAGTTTTTGCAAACTTGCTGAGCAAAAATTTTTCTCGATTAAGAATTAGTGGACGGTAGCTTTCACTGTACGTTTGAAGAAAGCGATAAGTGGATCATAACACGTCAGTCAAACACGTCATCGCCTCTAGGCGCGAAGGACTAAACTAGCGGGCAGTGTTTACGTAGTAACAATTTTCCAGTGGGACTTCAAGCGATGACCCTGTTGTGTTATTTGTGGAAAGTTTGTGATAATGTTCTACGCAGGTTTCTATGGCTTGATTACGATCGATATTTTCACAGCTACAGCAACGTGAAAAAGCCATTTGTAGCACTTTTGAGGAGCTTGGGAATCATGTTTTTTTAAAGAAGCGAACGGCATTTTTTTTAATCATAGGGACACCGTTTGAAGCTTGTCTTCTTTTCGTATATAAACAAATTTGGAAACATGTTTAGTAGTTATACAAGAAAAAAAAACTAATTTCCCTAGCACGCGACAGCACGGCTTACTCGTCCGGTCCACTAACTCTTAACGTATATCTGAAGAACAGTCTCTGACGCGGAAATCTCGTACTTTTAATTGCGGCGAAGAGATCACGATTAACAAATGCGTCATTCTGGGTCAATGTTTGCTCATTAAGTTGGTAAATATAATTATCAACGATTGCTGTTTCGTAGTTAGATCTCGATTGAAGAATTCAGCGCTTATTTATCTACCACGCCCTCTTAAACATATTTAGTTAAATACATTCGGCAGCCATGTTTGATCGTGTTTAAAACTAAACAAGTTTGCGAGGTTACACGACTAAACAGAACAAACTCAATGAACTTCCTATAATCAACAAACTTGGAACCTGAAATCACGATATTTAAGGTCACAAGTCCCAATAGTAAGCAAGTTATGTTTTTTAAATCTTGAAAGGGGTCAGATATCGCAAACCCGTTACATGGAAATGTTGGGAATTGTCTGTACTATGTAGCCTGATTTCGTCAAACATACACACACACACACTATATATATTTTTTTTGATGATTATTGACTTTTAATTTAGTCGATAACTAGCGAAAATTAGGGCCTATATAATCATATGTTATGAAAATATTAGGCTACATAGTACCAACGTTACTATGAAACGGTTTTGTGATATTGGCTCCCTTTCGGGATTTAAAAAATTAAACCCGCAAAAACAGCATAAATAAAAACCCGGGCTCTTAATTACTATAGCGTTTATTCTCAACATCCGTGATTTGTCAACTATCATGTTACAGCGAACTGCAATACTGTTCTGCGTGTAAAACGAGTCTTTGCAATAAGGAAAAAAAAAATTGGTTCAAACACAAAAATAAAAATATGACGATGAAAATTGGTGTAGACCGTTCTCGAAGTGCTGAACGATAACTCTTAAATCAATCAAATACAGTATGCTACTTACGTAATCCAATTACCCTGGCATTTATAATACTCAAAGCCACACAGTGTTAGTTGTGCTATGTCTGTAAATAAGCCCAGGGACAGTCGCTTCTAGCATGAACAGCTATCGCTACTTAGTGTGCTGCATAGTTAACTCAACTAGCAACTGGGTTGTTCTAACACTCGATGGCCGAAGTACTAATTTGTTGTAGAAACAGGTCCTTCAATTAAAGTGAATACTAGCTGCTACGAATAGTACATTTGGTCAAAGCCACGAGTGGACTGCTAGTGACGGTGGTATGTTACTATCCTACCAGTGTATGTATAAATCTTGGGTGTTTTTTAAAGACGTCATGATGAGTATATTTCAATGCACGAAGCACGTTACTCACGGGCGAACAGTTTCGCACCAACGACGGGTTTAAGACCGGTACAGACATTAAACACCGGTAATGTATGTGGTTATGTTAGTATTTTTATTATTTAACATATCATTGTTAATATTGGTATTATTTTTTAGTTATTACTTGGTGATACTGTGAAATTTGGCACGACATACAGGGCCTAAATATCCACTAAACATAAGTGTAAAGTACTGCGTCTCTGTGATAGACAACCTGCATTTCGAACGTTGACAGGTTGCATAGTGACAGGCGTTATTAATCAACTTGTGAAAAGACTACAAAATTATTTTCAACGAGAGTCAGTCAGACAAAGGCAACTTTTTTGTTACAGCCAAAAATATTTTTCTTAATTTATCAATAAATGTTGATTAAAAAGACATTATTGTCGATGATTTTGACGACATCGGAATATCGATACAACGGATCCACGGAGGCGCCGGTTAGGTGAATGCCCCGCTCCCCCCCCCCTAAGCTCCTAAAAAGAATTTGGTGCATAACGGAACTTTACTACGCTTAAATTGTATTAGTAATAAAAGTGAGACTTGGTTATAATGTACGTAATTATTTTCTACGCTGTCCAGCCCTCTTCCCACGCACAGGAAAAAAAACACCTAATCGCTGGGCCTGTGCTAGATTCGACATGTGAGCCTCAGCTCTCGACTTGTCGAACAGTTTTTAAGAAGTATATCGACTCATCGACATAAATTACACGAATATTTCGACAGGTGGACATGTACAGGATGTTTAAAAAAATGATAACTGAAAGAAACTAAAATGGCTACCATAAACATAATTCCGTGTTTTATTACAGAGTTATCTGAGCGTCGTTGGACGTGCCTCAGTTCAGTACGTGGATGTGATTAAGTGTGCTATTGTTGATACATTCTGTGACACTAGTATATTATATGGACATGTCAGCAATTCAGTTAACATTTTTTAAACGACCTGTAGCACAGCTGCAGCTATAGGAAAGGAGAGTCAGGCTGGTGTTCATAATCATATTTGCGAGCGCCATATTCTACACGTTGGCAGGGAACCATATTATTAAACTATTTGCGTGTTGTTTGCTTGTCGCAAACTCTCAAAGATTCGAAAGGTCCGGACCTGTCCTATGCTACTGGCAACCGCAAACTGCTATCAAAGGCAAACAAGATGGTCGGTAGTCGACTAATAACATTAGGCGTATTTTCGCGGTTGAATCGGTAATAGGCTGGTTACAAGTTTTTGCAGTGGAACATTGCATTTACAAAAAAGCGCGAAAATGATTATTTGTTAACGAAATTGCCTGAGTCAGGCAGGAATTTCTAAATATCTCTTTAAATTAAATTATTATTTTTATGCTTATCTGAAATTAGCGCGCTAAAGCGTGAACTACTTTACATTTACGCGCTAAATTACAAATGCAAGTCTGCCTGTGCGTTATTCACAAACGGAAACTACCGAACAGCAGCCTTTCCCTGTAAACGAACCTTGTAAGGTACTTCGCTACTCAGGTAGCCAAAAACTGTAAACTGCAGCAAACTATTTGTAGTGTGTTTACAAACACTAGTGTTACCGTAGTCACGAAAATACTCTGATCCTGAAACGTGCTACCAATTCAACTGCCAAAATACTCATATTGCTCTGTGCCTTGGATATACGTCACTTAAAAATGTAATAGCACATACTTTTTAATTTTAATTTTTTATTTTTAATTATGTCCTAATGATTACTTGCCGATGTTTCTTACGAAGATTGTGTTTCATTTTTAATACTGACAAGAACTCATGGTGAAATTTTTACATGGATATCCGCCATTTTATCGGCCTCGTCGGACTCTCAAACGCTTCGTTATTAGCGAGATAAGCAAAATTCGTCCATGAATGCGCGGTATGTTCTGAGAGTTGTTTTTATTTATTTTTATTTATTTATTATGTCTTAAGAGCTGCAGTTAAGGCAGATTCGCCTTTTCTTCCACTGGACCCATAACAAATACAATTGAACTATATACAATTTCTCATACATAACGGTTGAAAATTATTTACTAAGTAGAATTAAATATTAAACGTTTAACATAAAAATAAACACCAAAAATAACAATTATATTATATTAGACATTCACTCGCTCAATCACTCACTCATTTATATGCATACTAGGCATAAACTAAACACAAATTCACGAAAATGCGGCTTCATCACCTCATCCAACGGGGAGGCTAAGAAAGTACTTGTTTATTTGTTTCTTAAAAGTGCTAAAGTTTTTTATATTCCTAAATTGTGATGGCAAACTGTTCCATGCTTTCGACGCAGTCGTAGTAAAGGAGCTCGAATAGAAATTTGTTTTATGCAGGGGTATTGACAGTTTATTATCAGCTTTAGAACGTGTGTTTACTGGGTGACAGTCATTTACATAGGAAAACCGGTTGTATATGTAGCTAGGTCTAGGAGAATACAGCGTTTTGTGAAGCAAGAATAGGATATGTGTGACTCTTCTTTTGTTTAATTTAAGCCACGAAAGCTTTCTCAGGTAAGGGCTAATGCTATCACGTGTTTTTAAATTAAAAATAAATCTTACACAGGTGCTCTGAAGTTTCTGCAGTCGCTTAGCGTGGCTTTCGCTGAGATTTGTATAAACACCATCGCAATAATCTATTATTGGCATTATTAGACACTGGATTAAAGTGGTTTTCAAGCGAGTCGGTAGTATTCTTTTATAACGTCTTAGAGAATGAAGTGAGTAATATACCATTCTACATAGCGCAGTGACATAAGCAGCACCCGATAGATTCTCATCAATGACGATACCTAAACTTTTAACGGTGT